>JAOTOL010001276.1:47500-147500 GCA_034440575.1 Imbricaverruca yamaguchii | reverse complement strand
TTTCAACTCGAAAGCTTTGTTTGTTTATTGGGTGGTTCACGATGCACTTCATGCACATTCACGGCTGATGGCATCGACCACACTGTTTCGCCGGTGGGCTGCGGGATTGGGAAATGTCCCAAGCGGCGCGAGTGTCGAACCCGGGACCTTTGGTACCCAGTGCCCAACACCTTAACCACTCGGCCATCCCCGCCCCCAACTCGAAAGCCTTTGCACTGACCGCTGGGTGGATTTGGTACATTTTGTAAGCAAACATGACCAACAAGGCTGTGCAGTGTGTAGCCATGCTGGGAGTTCCAGAAAATTTTCCACCAGAGGGAAGTTTTCTTAGGGAACATAGACACCTTCGTTTTTATTCGGTATTAATAGACTACGTTTCGAAGTTATGTATGGTGAAGATGAGAGGCGGCATACAGCTGATGTTCCAAAAAATCCCCCTGCTACTGTTTCTGCTTCCAAATTAGACGCCTTCTGATGAATCCGCAGCCACTGACTATTATTGCATGATCTTGTCTTTTAAAGGACATTGAAATACATTACAGTTCTTATTGGACAAATAATATGGCAATGATGTCCGTGCTGCCGGATGAATGTATATGCAAGATCCATACTTGCGCTATTTTTATTTCATTTCGAAGTAATTTATTCCATGCACAACGAACTGAGGTTCAACACACCGTAAGGAATAAATTATGCATACCTTCCTCGGAGTCATTGCGACGTGTGTGTCGTCTCGTACCTCTCTGTTTGATGTTGGCAGGGCGAACAGCACACTTGTTCCGCCCCCCACGCTCTGCCCGGCAGGGCTATCAAAACTAGGGGTTTCAGACTGGGTAAGGGTCCGGGGGTCCTCCCGGAGGACATTGTTTTAAGAGAGGAACGAATGTAAATTACAACGTAGACATGACAAGATGTAGTGCGTTGCGTGCAAGGTAGGCAAACCAGGTGCTTCGACCTAAATGTAAACTGTTCGACCTAAATCTAAGCTTTTGCCTCAGCAACGCTGGCTGCTTCATGTGATTACCAGATTAATTAATGTTGGAATTCAAAATGGATATGTCGATGTGTCTGTCGTCTAATATCCTGTCAAACAATTACCGCGAAATTGTGATTTCACTGAAATTAAAAACGGCAAAAGTCCGTAAGCATATAAAAGATCTTTACAAGTAAAGCGAACGCAAATCCCGAAACATGGCCACGTCCAATTCAGCTCCGAATCGGCCACTGGTGAGGTGAGGTGCATTGTGATGACAGGGCATTCAGCAACGTCTCATTCGTGAGATGGGTAAATGGACGGACAACAGGTGAGAGCCGCTGCTTTACACGACGGGACGCCGTGCATAACATATGAAATATGCAAACCTTTGAACGAATGCCCGACCATCATGCGTGAACGCATGTCAAACCTGAGGCGCACATCAGGGGAGAGAGACGTGGTGGTGTCACACACCGCACGCAAAAGTGTTCCTTTCTTGAAACGGAACTCACCCAGCGATTCTGCGCGCAGTAATGGCATCATCGCGGAGCCGTGCTGGACGCGGCTAGTCTTTGTTGTTTAGTTTGCTTTGACTTCCCAAAGAGAGAAGTCAAATACGCCCGCGGCATCCTTCATGAATGCAAATGTTGCGGTGTTGGTATATGAAACGAACCGCTCCGCTTCGAAAGCTCTCGCACGCCTCTCGCCCCCGAATTACTGCAGGAAATATTCGTCGCCGTTTCCTCTGGGTGGGATGCGCGGAATATCATTACTGCAGTATATTGTCATGGCCTGTGTTCTGGGTTTGTCTCATCACGCATATGATCGCTGGAGGTTGATAACTGTTAAGAGCAAAGCTTAAGGCTCCTTTCACTTCTTTGTCAATGCATGCTGTCGCGGTTATGACGAAGTTTAATGACACCGCTCCAGCGCCGCATGACCTCAGCAGTCGATCCACCCCTAAACCACAATAACCGACACCGCTCCAAGGGCCGACGCGTCGTCGGTGTAGTGCTGGTGCATTCTGCTCCAGATGTTTTCCCAGGAACTTAGCATCCGTACACTCTATGGTCATCGTAGCAACAGGTCAGCACTGGTCCGGAAATCAGAACATTTAGCGCATCAACAACGTCGAGTTCAAAAGAGGCGCCTGAAGTCGATTCTACTGCTATATCCAGCCAAGTTGGGGCGAAGCACCACAACGCGAGCAGTGGAAGAACCCCGTATCCCACGCACAGCCAACGTGACAACAGGTGGATACAGGGAACCCAGGTGTCATGAACAGGACTAAGGTCAGCAAATGAGTCGTCGCCTGCCTGATTCTTCTGTTCGCATATATAGATGAAGATGAACCTGCAAGGTATCAGGGTCAACCAAGTGGAATATTCCTTCCCACACATGCTCCAATGGCGCTTACCAGACTTCATACGACACAACCGAGTGAGTTGGGCAGAACAGATTGAACAATGGAGCATAGATGAGGAAATATTTAATGTGTGTCTACAGAAAACCTTCATCACTAGGCTTCATTTCACCTTCCTTGTTCATTAGCCACTGGAAAGCGGATGATGATGTTAAATAGCAAACGGATATACCAATGTGATTTTGATATGTAGGTGGCAGGTGTGGTATGTGTAGTAGGTGTGTCCGTCTGGAACACTAGATATGGCAAATATCGTTTTCGTTTTTACGGCCAAATGAACAAATGTAGTATTTGTCATTCATGGCAGTCAACTTATGACACGCTTGCCATATTGTGGAGGTGAAATCGATGGAAGTGCATGTAGAAGATAAAGTAAATAAAATTAGACACCCAAAAGGGCTACATGATAAGCTTGCGCTGAATACAGAAGTCACTACATCTCCCTCCCAAAGGAATGCATTCTGCATGGCTGGTCATGTCACTCAATTCACTTCCAGCCTATCGAGAACGTCAGCGGCGTTAACTATGCACGCAACTTGATGCGTGCCTGCGTGGAATGTGTCGTGGAGCGTGTTGTGGAACGCTGCGTGGAGCGTGTTGTGGAACGCTGCGTGGAGCGTGTCGTGAACAGTGTTGTGAAGAGTATTGTAGGGAGTGTTGTGGAGCGCGTCGTTCAGAGTATCGTGGAGAATATCGTCGAGAATGTCGTGAAGTGTGTTGTAGAAAGTGTGATGGAGCATGTGGTGGAGCGTGCCTACTTACTGCCACCTGAGCTGACGCGACTTCCCGTGTCGATCTTTGGTCGCCACCTACGGGAGTACCTACTTGACGTGCCGCCTATTCGGACTGATTGACTGCTCGACTTGCTGTACTTGATTTTTTTTAATATTTTATTATGTGATTTTGGCCCCCTTTTTTGCCTTTTGTGCTGTGTTGTTTATCTATTTGACGCGATGCCATAATAGCCACGAGTCAATTGTGGATGACCTCAATAAAGTCCTGTCTGTCTGTCTGTCTGACTCCGTGGACGTGGAGCGTGCCTATTCCGACTGCCACGAGTGGCACGTGTGGCCACAGTTCGCTGGCGGCCATCTCGGCCGAGTTCGTCGACTTTGTGATCCCCGGGATCGGAAGTGGTGCTCGTTTGTCATTAATAAACCGCGAATGCATCACGGACGGCGACAGGCGCTCATTTGAAGCGGTGCCACTAGTCCGGAGGGACTGCTCTGAAAATGGAGTGTCCTCGGAGAATAATAACGCCGGCCGTGCGTTCGCTCGCCACACGGCGTTTTGGCATTTTGTCCCGATATGAATCATTGCAATTGTCTCGCTGGCATTTGGACGTCAGCCAGATGGAGAATCTCCACGACAAGGAGTAATTAGCCAGCTCTGGCCGTTCTTAGTAACGTCATGCAGTCAGTGTTTCTTCTTTTATGATATACTAGATCGATCAGCATTGCTGATCTGATGCCGTCGCCACGACGGGCTGTCATCCAAAACGCGCTCAGGTGGGGTTTCAAATTGACCACCCGTCTTAGATTTTCCAACACATTGTAAAAACCGTGATGCCGAGCGCTGCAAAAAGCTGAATTGCCATATAAATTTGATTGGCGAGCCTGATGGTGCCAGTTTCATCTCGATATTCCTACAGGTCACTGAACTAGTCCAGGTCAAAATTGGATCTTTGTTTCTGAGAGGTTCTATCTTTCAAGTGCCACCAAGATTCAACCCCAATCCATTGCTATTCATCCAGTATGGGACCCGATGGCCGCCATTTCATGCACAGTTCAGACATCTTCACGTCAGGTCACTTGCATTTCAACATGCATCTGCTTGCATCTGTTGGCAACATGCATCCTTTTGAAGGTTACTGACCTCAGTTGGCCTCCAAGGATCTCCAGTGAACTTCTTTGGGATGTTTCGGTATATCTAAATTATTTTGTTGTTGCTGAATTCCAATTTAAATTTCGACCAAGAGTACGAGGAATTTGGAAATTTAGGGTCATTTTCAGTATGCCGAATATGGGGCCACCGTATTGACCTAATCTGACCTGTGATAGGTGCATGAACATGTAACATGTGGGATTTGATTCGATTATGAACTGGAGAATGCGGTTTAGTATAGCTTAGCCGAATATATGACAGTTATTAGTTCTCAAGATAAAAACAATATCCTAACTCATCGAAAATTTGACATTTGACACGAGCTCACGGAATTATACAAACATAGAAAATGTGATGTCATTCAAAAGAACACCTCACGCTTGTTACAATACGCTCGTCCCCCATCTCGTCTCACCCGGACGTCCGGCTCGGGACCTCTCAAGGGGGTGAAGTTGTTTTCACCCACCATCCAGCCATGTGGCGATCGGTCAGCGCCTCATTCGCGTGCTAGCAGTCGCAAGTGTTCCTACAGTGACAAGTCTGTGCCATAGAAACCTGCAGCACTCGCCGACGTGGGCGACTCTCAGAGACGGCGACTCTGCAGCACTGCTCTCCCCGCGACACACTTTCATCAGCGAAGTTCGCCCGGTGTCGGCGCCAGCGGCAGGTGTCGCCGCTACTGACCTTTGGTGTCACTTCTGCTGACCTTTGGTGTCACCCCCTCAGGGCAGGCCGGTGGAGGCCACTGCCGGCGTGGGCGTGCGCAACATGGTGCGTCTCAACGAGCGTAGTCTGGTGATCAGGAACGTGAGCCGACTGGCGGCCGGCGCGTACGTGTGCCTCGCCACCAACCAGGAGGGCGACGGTGCCAGCCAGCCGGTCCTGCTCACCGTCAAATGTGGGTGCCGTGTCCCGCTCACCGTCAAATGTGGGTGCCGTGTCCCGCTCACCGTCAAATGTGGGTGCCGTGTCCCGCTCACCGTCAAATGTGGGTGCCGTGTCCCGCTCACCGTCAAATGTGGGTGCCGTGTCCCGCTCGACAGCAAATGTGGGTGCCGTGTCCCGCTCACCGTCAAATGTGGGTGCCGTGTCCCGCTCGACAGCAAATGTGGGTGCCGTGTCCCGCTCACCGTCAAATGTGGGTGCCGTGTCCCGCTCACCGTCAAATGTGGGTGCCGTGTCCCACTCATCGTCAAATGTGGGTGCCGTGTCCCGCTCACCGTCAAATGTGGGTGCCATGTCCCGCTCGACAGCAAATGTGGGTGCCGTGTCCCGCTCACCGTCAAATGTGGGTGCCGTGTCCCGCTCACCGTCAAATGTGGGTGCCATGTCCCGCTCACCGTCAAATGTGGGTGCCATCTCCGGCTCACCGTCAAATGTGGGTGCCATGTCCCGCTCACCGTCAAATGTGGGTGCCATGTCCCGCTCGACAGCAAATGTGGGTGCCATATCCCGCACACCGTCAAATGTGGGTGCCGTGTCCCGCTCACCGTCAAATGTGGGTGCCATGTCACGCTAGACAGCAAATGTGGGGGCCATAAAGACAGACATAAAGACATAAAGGATTAGTGCAACTATGAGCCACAGGGGCCCTTCTTGGTTGCACTTTGTACACTCAACCAGTTGCCCACCAAATTCGTCGATCAGCCCTCCCTGTAATACTGAAAGGCAAGCCCTCTATTCTTATAATGATTGTCTGTGCTGTTTTTCCAGATGTTCAATGTGCTGCTACTGACAATGGTTTCTAGCAGCTGGTTCCAGTGTTCTGCTACCCTGACGGTGAAGATAGACTGTCTTAACCTTGTTCTGCTGTGGTTAACGTTAATTTTGAATTGATGACCTCTAATTGCATCATTTCTATTAAATTCAAACATTTCCCCAAGATATCCCCTCTCCAGACCATGGACAAATTTAAAGACGTTGATGAGATCTCCTCTCAGCCCCCTATATCTAAACGAAAACATATTCAATTTCTCCAATCTTTCCTCCTATGCCAGGTTGCTTACACCATTAACCATTTTTGTAGCCCTCTTTTGTACTCTCTCTCTCTCTCTCTAAAAGTCAACAATCTTTTTCATAGCTAGAAGACCAAGCGTGGATGCAGTATTCCAAACGTGGACTGACATATGCACAGTAAAGCTTCCTGGTGACTTCCTCTCTTCTGTATGATACATTCCCATTTATTTCCCCAAGCATTCTCAGTGCCTTCTTCCTAGCTTCCTTGTTCTGTTCTGATGCCTCCAATTTTGTGTTTAGAATAACACCTAAACCCTTCTCCTGTTGAGTCACTGATATCACTTGACCACCCACCAAGTATGGAGTCTTCATATGCTGTTTACCTACATGCATAATTTTGCACTTATCGAAATTAAATATAATTTGCCATTCTTCGAACCACTTCACAAGTTCGTCTAAGTCTTTCTTCAGCGAGATATGCTCATTTTGACCTGTTATTGCACTAAAGACCTTCAAATCATCCGCAAATTTCAAAACCTCACTGCTTAGGCCACTTTCAATGTTATTTACAAATACAGTGAACAGTAGTGGCCCCATTACTGACCCCTGGGGAACTCCACTAAGAGCATTTTGCCATGATGACTTTGTATCATTTAGCATCACTCTTTGCTGTCTATCTGAAAGCCACAACTCTATCCATTTTAAGATGCTACCTGCAATACCATGGGCCTGAAGCTGTATCATTAACCGTGTCAAAGGCCTTACTAAAGTCAAGATATGCTACGTCAACCTGATTTCCCTGATCAAATTGTTCTGTGGCGAATTTCAAAAAGTTCAAGAGATTTGTGAGACACGATCGCCTTTTTCTTAACCCATGTTGAGTATCTTGAATCAATCTGTTTCCTTCCAGATAACTAACTATTCTATCCTTGATAATTGATTCGAGTGCCTTGCAGACTAGGGATGTGGGACTTACTGGCCTATAGTTTTGAACTTCCCCTCTTTTTCCTTTCTTGAAAATAGGAACTACATTTGCCATTTTTCAATCTGTTGAAATTTCATTTTGTGAAGCTGATCTACAAAATGTTATACTAAGTGGAAATGCCAGTTCCTTTTCAGCTTCCCGCAATACCCTGACATACATGTCATCAGGTCCTGGTGCCTTGTTTGGCTTTATTTTCCTGATATGATTGAAAACAACATCTCTATCAATGGAATCAACATCATGTATCCGATCGTATGTCACTGAACTATGGTGAACGGTCGGCAGATTGGTCATATTTTCGAATGTAAAAACTGATTTAAACTGCTTGCTCAGCTCCTCAACCAGCTCACTATCCTCAGTCCCATTTACTTCCAATGGACCAATTGTGCTAGAAACTTTACTCATCTTGTAGTAAACTAAAGAACTTCTTGCTGTCCCAATTACATTTCCTAGCTAAATCCAGTTCTTTTGCTCGCTTTGCTGCTCTGATTTTTTGCTTCGCAGAGTCTCTAGCTTTTCGATACGCCTTTAGATTTATGATATTTGAAGCTTCCTTGAACACTCTAAGTGCAGCTTTCTTAGCCTTAATTGTTTTATCAAGTCTGGTGTAAGCCAGGCTGGCTTTCCTACCCTTCTTTTGCGTCTTTGCTTTTGGAGGACATGTCTAATCTGAATTTCCATGAAGTATGATTTGAACTTTTCCCACATTTCACAGACATTTAAATTGGAGAACTCTTCTTCCCATTTTATGGCACTTAAAGCCGCTCTCATGCAGCCAACGTCTGCTCTGTTGAAATTTGGAACCATTACCAATTTATCCATAATAATTTTCACTACACGTGCCTTGAATCTAATTATGTTATGGTCACTTCTTCCCCGAGTTTCTCCTACAGTCAAGTCTTGAACCAAGTCACTTAAATCCGAGAACACAAGGTCCAAGAATGAGCCATGCCTGGTAGGTTCCGATTCAAACTGGTGTAAGAACAGGTCCTCTTCAAGGAATTTCTTAAACATGTTGCATGATGGGGAGCCAACACGAACATTTTTATATCCTTTTAGAATAAAGTCACCAAGAAGAAGGCTCTTCATCTGAAACTTTCCACTGATTTCCTCATAAATCACCCTATCAAGCTCCAGTTGCTGAGAATGTGGCAGGGTTTCTGATCGGTAGAAAGGTTCCTGATCGGGCCATATCCCGCTCACCGTCAAATGTGGGTGACATGTCTTGCTCACCGTCAGATGTGGGTGCCATGTCCCGCTCACCATCAAATGTGGGTGCCATATCCCGCTCACCGTCAAATGTGGGTGCCATGTCCCGCTCACCATCAAATGTGGGTGCCATATCCCGCTCACCGTCAAATGTGGGTGCCTTGTCCCGCTCACCGTCAAATGTCGGTGCCAATGTCCCACTCACTGTCAAATGTCGGTGCCAATGTCCCGCTCACCGTCAAATGTCGGTGCCAATGTCCCGCTCACCGTCAAATGTGGGTGCTGTGGGCGGCCGGTCAGTTGAGGCGCGACCGGTGAAGTGGTTTGGTTTCGTGTCCGATCGGCGGGGAATAGACAAGTTGCGAATTATGATGAGAAGTGCGTGTTTGTCACCAGGGTCTCAGAGAGCCTATGCGGTTACCTGGCTCCTTCTGCGTCCCTCCGCCTGTTCTACTACACCTTTCGTCTCGGCATCGGCTTTCTCGCTTGCATACCTTTTAAAACTGATGTGATAATTTTATATTTGACCGAATTGGTATGACTACCATTCGCTTCCTTCTCCATCTCATGATACGTTCGTGTAATCGTGTCTTATACTTGCACTAATGCACTAAGCACATAATGCACTAAGTAGCACATCCGACAGTTGTGTTATGCAATTAAGCATGAATCAGTAATGAACTGCTATGTATCCTTTTTTCTAGAGTGATGCTTAATCTAGCCCCTCAAAGCGCCCGAAAGCCCAAATAGCTAACTAATCTAGACCCCGATGATGAAATAATGGGTTGGTGAACTTGCATAATTTATTCATTTATTTACTTATTTATTTCACAATACATGCCCTCCACGTGCAGTGGCTGTTACGGACAGTCTGGGTTTTCACAGGTATTTACAAAGAAAGGATAGATTAGTGGTCAGTAGCGGGAGCAGATGCGCAACAAACATTCGTACACCAACATAATACAATCACTCTCTGCACTACACACGCCGTGCTCGCAACACTAGCTATAAACGAGTTTGTAGAAGTGATAGGAAAGCGATCTGCCACCCCTGGCGCCGCGCCTGCCCCGGCGTGTGTTCTCGGTGGACGTTGTCATGGCGACGGCGACGCTCCCCTCGTCTGGTTTCCCGCTCTGGGGGGGGGGGAGGCTAGTGACTGGCGGGGGCGGCCAAGGTCGATGACGTCACAGTGATGCGAGCGCTCGACGTCGCAGCCCTGCTCGGCTGCGTGCGCGTTGCTGACGAGGGGGGGGACGTGATGGTATTTAGGCCAGGGCGACGGTAAGCAGCAGCCCGAAGATATCCGTATGCACGGTAGAGTTGAAGATGGACAACTGGTAGAGTTGAAGCTAGACGATAGGAGGTAGACGATCACTGTTGTTGAAGACACAGGAATTCCGAGCGGCACCAAGTCGTCAGTCCTTCTCAGCCGCAGCGCAGGAAAGAAGACTGGCAGTAGCTGATGCTTGATGGAGAAAGTCACTATGGAGAAAGGCGCTGTCGCTTCTGTACTCACTCAGTTCTTCAGGCGTCCAGTTACTGCTGTGTAAAATAGTAGAGGAACAACCAGCAGAAACGTCCACCGAGCCCAGTCACTTCGCACACGTATGGCGTATAAGTACGCCAGTTTGGTTCAATATTTCACTTTTTCTTCTTTTTATTGCTCGTACACTTTTCACTCCTTACTCACACCCTGCAGTTTCACAAAGCTTGCATACAAAGGCAACAAAGAGGGAGAGGAAAAGGTTGGGTGAGCGGCCGAAACTCGTCTGCCCGCGGCGCCGCGCTCAGGACAACTACGATTAATTCCTTCCGTATATTTCTTGAATATTCATTCGCTGCTTTCATATAGCAAGTTATAGGCCGCCATGTAGATCGTTTTAGCTATGAGCACTGCGAATACATTCAAGCTAAATGTATCCACCCATCTTGACACATAAAGCCACGTCAATGACATCGCATCAGAATACTCACGGAAATGTATTCAATTATTCATATACACCAAAGTGCATCCGACAATCTGATGAAGTCTATCCCACACACGCACAACATCCTCAAGCGACAAACACGCAGCCAATGAACAGAATGCTCCATGAAATCTACTGATCTGTTCGTAATCACGTGGATCGCTGGGTGGACAATCTTAGCCAAAGAACACGGTTTCAGGGCAGTTTGCAGCATTCCTACGTATCAATTCAAGGGACAGATTTGATCATTTCTTTGTTTAGTGAACTAATGTACCGTTTGCCGACTTCGACCATTTATAGGAAATGGAAAAACGATAAGGAAAATATATTACTTTCAGTAAAAGGCGCTTACGATATTCGCAGAATCGGTCATAGTGAGTAGAAGTGCTTCTAAGCGTGAATTCGTCCCATTTCAATCAGCTCCTTTGCAACGATTTGATCGCCGTCATTTTTCATGGAAAATGCAGCTATTCGGTCCAAATAGATCCGCGAAGAGTTCAAGATAATCTTGGCTTCTTTGCGGCCGCAGACCAGCTTCTGCGCGATTTGTTCAGGGCGCTGCAAAAACAGCGAAGTCAGCGCAGCACCTGTTAGATTCCCACGTACTGCGAGCTAGTTTATCTTGTCGACGGCTCCAGGCCCTTTCCTTGTGGTCGTGTGCTCATAAGGGATCGCTTTCCTGTCAAATTCATAGAATTTGACAAATTCATCTCGCTGCCTGCTGTTTGATAATGTATGAAAAAGAGGTGATTTAGAGAGAGAGCGAAGGAGGGAAGAGTAGATGCACTAGAGTTGACACGGACACACAGATAGTGAAGGAAAGTGATTGGAAGGTATAAAGTATATATTCAAACGAGAACATGAAGGGAAGGAGATCAATGAACATATGATGGGAAAAGAAAGAGCGAGGGAGAGATTAAAAGAGAGACACATATACTGAAAGAGAATGTGAGAAGTAAAACATGATTGAGACATAAAAAGGAAAGAAAGAGAGGAAGAGAGAGAGAGAGAAAGATAGAGAGTGAGAGAGAGAGAGAGAGAGAGAGGGAGGAAGAGAGAGAGAGAGAAGAAGAGAGAGGGAGAGAGTGAGAGAGATAGAGTCTAGGAGAGATAGGAATGAAGGCATGTGGTAAAGAGTGTCGGAAGGAGGCGGTGCGATACAAATTCAGTTCAGTTGCTAAATTCTTCAACGGCCAAGGGGTTCAAGGGTCGCCTTCGGTATCAGCACTTTCATCTCGCCTCCCTGACTGCATACAACGCAGTGATCCTGCTACCCAGCTGACCCGTGATGATCCCGCGGTGTGTCAGCAGATGCTCCGGTGTGCCGACCGGGTCAGCAGCAGCGATACGGCACAGCTCGAGGCAGTGCCACTCAGGTCACGTGCCGGGTTGACGCCAATCCTGCCGCGGTCACCTACAGATGGCAGTTCAACAGCTCGCTGGAGTCGGTTAACCTGACTCCGGTTCAGGTCAGTGCATGGTAGTCCAGAATGCTGTTCTGGATTTGATGTCAGTGTCAGTCGCTACTTGGAGCGTTGGACCGGCCAGGGCTCGTCCAGAGATGTCAGTGTGGACCGCCACTGGGAGCGCTGGACCGGCCAGAGCTCGTCCAGTACCAGCTGAAGAGGCTAGTCGGAGAACGGGTAGAAAATTTGCGAACCTGTTGAACTCTCTTGTAGTTCGTGGATACATAGCCTTAATGGATTTAATTTTGTGGAAGTGCAGCAATTTCGGAAATAAATCCAGCCGAATTTGCATTGTAGTTTTACAAGTGTACGCCACATTCGGGAGAGGAGCCATATTTTGGAGATAGTGCCTCCAATTTCTGCATAGTCACATGGAAAACCAACGCACTTCAACCGGAATTGGCCGCGCAACTGCCGTCATTACACATAGTTGTTGAATATTTTGCACGTATCTCGCGCTGAGATGCATTGCATAAAATCTGAACTGCCGAAATAATATGACTGATACCAGGTGCGCTGTCCATGCACTGTTCTTTTTCACACCTTCTCCACAACCGTTCTCACACAATATTTCAAGGCGCGATATCGTCTTCGGCGGTCACTGGGACGGTTGATCGACCGATCCAGGGACACGCAGGTCACGCGGTACGACCGATCCAGGGACACGCAGGTCACGCGGTACGACCGATCCAGGGACACGCAGGTCACGCGGTATGACCGATCCAGGGACACGCAGGTCACGCGGTACGACAAAGCCCTGCGACCGGCGGCCGGTCGATTTCAGTTGGCAAACCTGGTGACACAAGTGCAATCCCACACTCTGCCTTGAAGCAATGCGCGCATACTTCAGGCAAGCATTGTTATGAAAGCCGGTCATCATCAACGGGCATCGTCGACAGCGTCTTGTTAATGCATCAACACCCTCTTCGTTCACTGGATAAGTGGTACCCGCTACTTCTCATCAACCCAGTTCAAATAAGAAATCCAGACGACTCGAAACATAGCTGAAATAGATTACCGAGGTCGAATCTCTTGTTATTACATATTTTGAACATACTTTCTCTGTTCGTCATTTTGAAACATTAAGAAACAGAACTTCCCCATACAATTTTTTTTGGGTGATATTGGGATCGAATAACCACGCCTTCCACGCCTGGCTATCGGATCCTTTCCATACTCTTGATTAATGATTAAAGGGAACGCAAAAGTAACACTGACCGTCTCATCCCACCATGTCATTACGTCAATAACACTGACCATCTCATCCCACCATGTCATTACGTCATTAACACTGACCGTCTCATCCCACCATGTCATTACGTCATCGGTCGTTAATCACAAGTCCGACTGGGACTATATTGGGACCTGTTGAACCCACTCGTATCATTTGCCGATCGGCACCCACGTGAGGAAATGACAGAATATACTAAATGGCAGACGACCCAGCGGTAACCGAGACGCTCAGCCACAGTCGTCTGCCTCCGGCCCGCTGTACCAGACAAATGCTCCATGATGAAATAGAGAGGTTTTGCCGAGGTTGTGGGACACCGCCTGTAGCCCAGTCACGTAGCCAAGGGGACTGTTGGAGCAGCATCCCTCCTTCCGAGGATCATTTGGCTCTTTTTCTTAGCAACAGGTCTTTTCAAAACATGTCCGGGCTATGCAGACGATATAAGACTTCATTGATTTGGTGGGGTCCTGATTTGTTAGTATTATGAGCTTCCATAGTCCCTTTTAGCAATCTGGGACGCTTCACATCATTGAGTCCTTTGAGTTCGACATGGGAGGTTTTCAAGGATCGGCAATATTAACATTGTTTGCCCATGCGTGGAACTGCCGCGATGTTTGCCAAACATATTTGCAGTGAAAATGAGTTCATATATACCCTAAACACCACGAAAAAAATTGCTCCTTCAAACTGACTACTTATTTTCCCTTACAAATAAACCCAAACACAAGAAAAAGCTTTCTGCAGCTTGTTTACTGACATTGCCTAGGCTACTCATGCTCCTAAAAGCACTTCGATCGCAAGTTTTCTTCCATATTTAATGCACCGAGGCAACAAAGATCACGTGTTTGAAATGCAACTTGTTGCATGCTATAAGCCAGCTCACTTGATCAACTACTGACCCCAAGTCAGCTGACTGCAATCCAGCTGACTGTAACTAGCGCCAGCCGTGAGCATCGGAGCAAAGGGTGGAGGTGCCGATTAGTGACGGCGCCGGGAATTTATAGGGAAAGGCAATTGATGGAGATGCAAGCTATGGACCAATCCATTGTCATCTTCAGATATCTGTCTTGACAGTCTGATGGAAGTGCCGATCCAGGGTCGTTTCAAGTGTTTTGTGTCTTGAAGGATGTGGCGCTGATTCATGGTTGTGATCAGGGATCATGGGCGGCTATGGTGCTGATTCAGGAATGCCGTGAGGATGTTTAGTGGTGATGGACGTGTTGATCCAGGTGTGTCGCCAGGAAATTGCATTACAGTTGGCGGTGAATAGTGGAAGTGGTGGATCCAGGGAACCTCGCTTTGATCCAGCACCATTTCGAAAGTTTAGTTTGATGGATTAGGGGTGCTCAGCTGAGAGAACGTCGCCGCGGATTTTGCCGCGGTAGTAGTAACAGTGCCGATTCAGGGCCCTTTCGAAGATTTCACAACACAAAGGACGAGATGTCGGTTCATGGGCTTCGCCACTTGCTTCCCTCGAAGAGATGGTGACAGTTTTCCCCACACATTACGTTGAATTAATGAGAAATGCCAAATTGGATAATCTGGATAATCTAGTCTACCCCAAATAGTCTACCTAGTAGTCTACCCAAATAGTCTACCCCAAATCTAGTCTGCCTAGTCTGCTCTACCCTGCAGTTGCAAGGTAGAGCAGGGCGACCAGGAAGAAGGCACTGAGAATGCTTGGGGCAATAAATAGGAATGTATCATACAGAAGTGAGAAGTCATCAGGAACCTTTACTGTGCATATGTCAGGCAACATTTGGAATACTGCATCCAAGCTTGGTCTCCTAGCTATGAAAAGATTGTTGGCTTTTAGATAGAGTACAAAAGAGGGCTACAAAATTGGTTAATAGTATAAGCAACCTGTCATATGAGGAAAGATTGAAGAAGTTGAATATGTTTTCACGAAGATATAGAAGGCTGAGAGGAGATCTCATCGAGGTCTTTAAATTTGTCCATGGTCTGGAGAGGGGATATCTTTGGGAAATGTTTGAATTTAACAGAAATGATTCCATTAGAGGTCATCAATTCAATATTAAAGTTAACCACAGCAGAACAGGGTTAAGACAGTCTTTCTTCATCAACAGGGTAGTAGAATACTGGAACCAGCTGCCAGAAACCATTGTAAGTAGCAGCACATTGAACGTCTTTAAAAACAGCATAGACAATCATTATAAGAATAGAGGGCTTGCTTTTCAGTATTACAAGTGAGGGCTGATCGACGGATTTGGTGGGCAACTGGTTGAGTGTACAGAGTGCAGCCAAAAAGGGCCCTTGTGGCTCATCGTTGCACTAATATTTTATGTCCTTGTGTCTTTATGTAGGGGCAGAGCCGAGGGAACTCCTTGCGGTGGATATGCCCTAGTGTCCCTTGTAGCTGCCTGGGTCCCTTGGAGCTCGATGACCTCTGCGAAACTTGGATGGCCTCTAGAAGGTTCAGGGCTCTTGGAGATTGAGGGGCACCTGGCAGATGCAGAGCCCTGTAAATTTTGGAACTTTGATGGACTTTTAGGATTTCCAGGGTTCTGCTGTGAAAGCCGAATTTCGGGAGCTTCTGAAAGGAGAGCAAAGCTCAAATTGAAAACCATTTCCAATATATGGGAGTGGTCTGGGCCAGGGCTGGTTCAGCATAAAGTGTCAATCATTTCGTCTTCATTAACACAAGACAACGGGGAAAATAAATTCCCTTCAAAGGTCTCCGGTAGCGATTTTACCGACCACTATTTGTTTTCAGCGGATCCCCTTTCCAGCGTGTCATAGAAGGACCGACGTGTCGAGATTATCCTTTTCTCAGGCTACTGGTTCAATTTAATTTCACACAGTGCTCTTGGTCTCGACGCGCTTCACAGGCCCGATACATGTTTAAAGTCTCTCGTGCTCTTAAATGGCCTCCGAAGCGTTTTTGTGAACCATCGTACGTTAGTGGTGCCCATGGTGCGTTAGTGGTGCCCATGGTGAGTTAGTGGTGCCCATGGTGCGTTAGTGGTGCCCATGGTGCGTTAGTGGTGCCCATGGTGCGTTAATGGTGCCCATGGTGCGTTAGTGGTGCCCATGGTGCGTTAGTGGTGCCCATGGTGCGTTTGTGGTGCCCATGGTGTGTTAGTGGTGCCCATGGTGCGTTAGTGGTGCCCATGGTGCGTCTCAGGAGTTCCGGTGCGGTTTGGTTTCGAGTGCATTTTAAGGGATCCAGCGCGTTCTTGTGATCCCCAAACACGCTTTTGAACTTCTCGTGGACTATCGTGGGTTCTGGTCCAATCGTATGGTGCCCCTATTATGCTTGAGGGGCTCCAGTGCACTTTTAAGACACCAGTTCCTTATATTGACATTCGCTTTCCCCATGGTGCGATTCTAATGGGCTTCCGGAACATTTTGCGGATCACTATTCAGTTGCTATTGCGCTTCGGGTGCAGTATAAGGGCCCTGATGCGTTTTAGGGCTCCAGCCACCCTGTTGCATACCCTATTGATGAACCTTGTTAGACTGTTGCAAGCTCCTGATGTATCATAAGGCTTTTGTCCGTTTTCATGCCATTTTATTTCATGTGCACCATAAAAGCAATTAAGGCTAAGAAAACTGCATTTAGAGTCTTTAAAGAAGCCTCAAATGTCGTTAATCTAAAGGCGTATCGAAAAGCTAGAGACACTGTGAAGCAAAAAACCAAAGCAGCAAAGCGAGCAAAAGAACTGGATTTAGCTAGAAACTGTAATGGGGACAGTAAAAAGTTCCTTAGTTTCTACAAGCTGAGTAAAGTTTCTAGCACAATTGGTCCACTGGAAGTAAACGGGACTACATTGGGTGAGGATAGTGAGATGGTTGAGGAGCTGAGCAAGCAGTTTAAATCAGTGTTTACATTGGAAGATATGACCAATCTGCCGACCGTACACCATAGTTTAGTGACATGGGATCTGACAAATGATGTGGATTTCATTGATAGTGATGTTGTTTACAAACATATCAGGAAAATAAAGTCAAACAAGGCAGCAGGACCTGATGATATTTATGCTAGGGTGTTGCGGGAAGATGATAAGGAACTGGCATTTCCACTTAGTATAATATTTTGTAGCTCAGTTTCACAAAATGAAATTCTAACCGATTGGAAAAGGGCAAATGTAGTTCCTATTTTCAAGAAAGGAGAAAGAGGGAAAGTTGAAAACGATAGGCCAGTAAGTCTCACATCCCTAGTCTGCAAGGTACTTGAATCAATTATCAAGGATATAATAATTAGTTATCTGGAAGGTAGCAGATTGATTCAAAATACTCAACATGGTTTTAGAAAAGGACGATCGTGTCTCACAAACCTCTTGGACTTTTTGAACTTCGTCACAGAACAATTTGATCAGGGAAATCAGGTTGATGTAGCATATAGTGACTTTAGTAAGGCCTTTGACAAAGTACCCCATAAACGGTTAATGATACAGCTTCAGTTCCATGGTATTGCAGGTAGCATCTTAAAATGGATAGAGTTGTGGCTGTCAGATAGACAGCAAAGAGTGATGCTAAATGGCACAAAGTCATCATGCAAAATGTTCTTAGTGGAGTCCCCCAGGGGTCAGTACTGGGGCCACTACTGTTCATTATATTTGTAAATAACATTGACAGTGGCCTAAGCCGTATAGTTTTGAAATTTGCGGATGATTTGAAGGTTTTTAGGGCAATAACAGGTCAAGATGAGTATATCTCGCTGCAAAAAGACTTAGACGAACTTGTGAAGTGGTCCGAAGAATGGCAAATTTCATTTCATTTTGATAAGTGCAAAATCATGCATGTAGGTAAGCAGCATATGAAGGCTCAATACTTGATGGGTGGCCAAGTGCATGGGTGGCCAAGTATCGGTGACTCAACAGGAGAAGGATTTAGGTGTTATTCTAAACACAAAACTGGGGGCATCAGAACAGACCAAGGAAGCCAGGAAGAAGGCACTGAGAATGCTTGGGGCAATACATAGGAATGTATCATACAGAAGTGAGGAAGTGATTAGGAAGCTTTACTGTGCATACGTCAGGCCACATTTGGAATACTGCATCCAAGCTTGGTCTCCTAGCTATGAAAAAGATTGTTGGCTTTTAGAGAGAGTACAAAAGAGGGCAACACAAATGGTTAATGGTATAAGCAACCTAGCATATGAGGAAAGATTGAAGAAATTGAATATGTTTTCACTTAGATATAGAAGGCTAAGAGGAGATCTCATCGAGGTCTTTAAATTTGTCCATGGTCTGGAGAGGGGATACCTTGGGGAAATGTTTGAATTGAACAGAAATGATGCCATTAGGGGTCATAAATTCAAAATTAAAGTTAACCACAGCAGAACAAGGTTAAGGCAAACTTTCTTCACCAACAGGGTAGTAGAACACTGGAACCAGCTGCCGGAAAACATTGTCAGTAGCAGCACATTGAATATCATTAAAAACAACATAGACAATCATTATAAGAATAAAGGGCTTGCTTTTGAGTACTACAGGGAGGGCTGATTGACAGATTTGATGGGCAACTGGTTCAGTGTACAGAGTGCAACCAAGAAGGGCCCTTGTGGCTCATAGTTGCACTAATCGTTTATGTCTTTATGTCTTATGTGGTCTTTATGGCCCCTGGACAACTTTACTGGTTAATGTGCGCAGGTATCAGACCCCCGACCGCGTTTTCCTGGGCATTGGTTTGCTTCACTGTTCCCGGCACGTTTCAAGGATGCCCTGATGCATTTCACTTCCCCCAACGTGCTTTTACGGGTTCCACCACGCTTTATTAGACCCGGTAGACTTACACAGTCACAGGTGCTTTATAAGAATCCTCGATCACTGGCGTGCTTCGCGGGGATTTTTAATTAGACGGACGTCAGTTGAATTAACTCATAGCACTGCAATGGGAAATGGAGAATGATGCAATATCCACCACTCACTTGAGTCGCAAACGGCATAGCAATTACTGATATGACTATATAACTATAATCTAAAATTATGGCCATTCTACACCTTGTTAACCAATCCAGCGCAAGCATATGCATGATACAATGTTGAGAAATGTGGAATATGAAGGGTGAAATTTATATTCATAAATCCATTTTCAGTTATTGGAAATCCCTCGGCCGAGCTAGTAAGTCAGTGAACGGTCTGTTTGAGAAATGAATGTCTCCAGTGCAACGACACCTACAACCGCCATTCTTGCCATCTGTGGAGAGGAAAAGCAACCTGTACTTCCATCGGCAGCGGATAGAAGCGCCCAACGGCGCTTCTATCTTGGCAGCAATGCGCTGGGAAAGGGTGAACAATCGTCATGGAATGCAATGTTGGTGCGGCAGGTTGTTTGATATTAATCGATGTTAGTGACCTCATTTGACCTCGATGAAGTGTTTGACTAGACAGTATTACCTGAGTATATAAGTTCAAAGGAAAGGAGGAGCCACCATCTAAGCATGCTACATGCAGTATTACCGCGAAAAACTGATTCAGCCACAACAGAATCAAGCCTAAGTCCAAAATGGCGTTATAGCTCGGCAACCGGACACACACCGATTAAGCTGCTGCGCCAACTAATCACCAAGACGTGCACCAGCGGCAGTTTCGTACCTAGGATTTGTGCTAGGGTGGCCAACGTGTTTGGATTGGACCACATACCCCCATTGCTTTAATGAAGTCTACGGATGTCGAATACTTTTTTCAAATGGACCTTTTAATTTTGTTACATAAGGTAATTAGTGGCGAATTTAAATGTCTTGTGGATGGGGCCCAAGCTACCACCATCGTTTGTGAGACTCCGAATGTCAGCCCTAATTCCCCCATCCTGTTCCTAGGTTTTATTTTCGCATCCCTTGATTAGACACCTCACATTGCCGAAATTACACCTGCACAAATAACAAAAGCAAAATGTTCCAATTTCAGGCGTGCCAACTAATAACGTCCGGTCGCCAAAGTGTTAACGTTCGTGGCCGTGTACACCCGCTTTGTGCATTCGGTGCATTCGCCACACTGCCAGTAATTCTCCTGTTTCTGCTGGACCTTCCACATTTTGCCAATTGCTGTCACATAATTGTTTTTCCTCCATATTTGCCGTGTAAAATTCGGTGCACAATATTGTTTTGTTCCATACTTGCCGTGTGAAATGCTTTGGATGGGAGTTCGCTGGGAGAATATTCCATTGGAGTACAATTATTACGTTCGATGATTAGTTCTCTTTTTCCCACATTTTCTGGTGGTGAAGATTTCCAGCGACACGCTGAGCTTTGATGCATCTCCTCTCTTTTGTAAATTATGCTCCCAAATTGACTACCGAAACTTGGCGTTGATTCGGCGTTCTTTGTCCTGGACCAGTTGCTTTTCTTCGTACACTGATGTGTTTTATGGCTGCCGCCATTTTTTGTTAGGGGTCCGGCACATCTTTGAGACTATGACTCTTTCTTTTAGGGTTTTGTTGCTCTTTTGTGCACTGACAATACATTTTTAGGTATAGGCTCGTTTTTAAAGGACCCTATATATTTATTTAGTACCCTGTCCTTTTGTTCCATCTTCAGTACCATGTCGCTCTTTAGGGCCCAGGCTCTTTTTGAGGCTCCATGCCGTCTTGTGGACACGGTGTGGACACAGTACCTATCATCGAGACAGTGTCTCCGTTGGATTTCTTTTAGAGCCCCTGTGTGCTTATTTATAGCTGCAATGCATGTTGAAGGCATTGCCGCTTTTTGCGAGACTCAGTACACTTTGGAGGGCCCGGTGCATTTCGGTCTACTGTTGTGCTCTTAGTGTCCCGCTGTGTTTATTTGGTGGTTCTGATCACATATTTCTGGAATCCCAGTACGATTTTGTGGACCCCAATATAAGAACGTACCATTTTTCGAGATTCCGTCCGAAGTTTTGTGACCAGGCGAGTGGTTCCGGGAGGACCCGAAGCCGGTTTGCTGGGCTCGACGCATTTTTTGACGACTTCTGCTGCATTTTTAAAGTCCCGGTCCCGACCTGGTTTTTCGGGCATCTGGTGTCATGCTTGTTTTGTCCAGCTGTTATTTTTATAGCCCGGTACGCTTTTTTCCGAGGCGTACGCAATTTTTTATGCATCTGGTTGAGCTCTGAAGCGATATTCCTGGCCCGGGCATTATTTTTTTTCTTCAGAATCTTTCTTATTTTGTAAAGCTTCTGTTTGGTTTTTCTCCGGTCCTGATGTGATTTTTGGAGTCACGCTATGCTTGCAGAGAGGAATACTTCATTTCCTGACTCAGACCTTTGGAATTATCGACAGAAGTTCTGGGTGCGGGTGCGATTTTTGGTGGCTCGGCACGAGTTCGCGGAACCCGTTGCACTTAGCTGGGCCGCCCTGTTTTGGAGTGTTGGCGCTAATTTTCGAGGGTCTGGTGTGAGTATTGTTGTGCCCACTGTATTAATTTAAAATTCATTACGCGAATTCTGGGAGCCCAGACGAAAGATTATGCGGCTCCCAGTGCGTTTTTTTAGATCCCAGCGCGATTCTTGGAAGCCCGCCACTTCAAGAGGGCGGGGACATTTTCCTCTTTGGTACGCCACTGTGACTGCTCAAGGATATTTTTTAGCTCATGGCAACCTCCAGAGTAGAAAGGCCCTTCAGATAATTTTCTTGTTGGATCTGTTCTGAATTTTCCAATGCTCAGGTCGATTCGATGGAGTCCCTTTTTGAACTATGTGCTGGATTTCTACTTTTTGTTAGCCCCCTGGCCATGTGCGATATTTTTGTCACAAGATGTGTCCCGCTCTACAGGTTTCCTCTGACGGTCTCACCAGCACCGTGTCATACACTCCGAACACTGACCTGGACTTCGGCCACCTACGCTGTCTCGCCCATAACCAGATTGGCCGCATGCTGACACCATGCGTGTTCAAAATAGCCGCTGCAGGTGAGGCCAGAAGTTTTCGAGGTGTGTGATGCTCCGCATTGCAAGTCACATTATCATCATCAAAGTAGAATTCCGGTCGGAGCGGAATTGCCTGATGCTCTTCTACTGGAAGAATCACAGTTTGTTCCGGCTCCAGCCTCCATGCTGCAGCTGTGCTTGGAGCCAGCTGCCTTGTTATTAAAACGAGCTGCCCAGGTCCACATGAATGACATCCTGCGGTGTTGACAGTGAACATTCCACCTGGGCTGTAGTCGGAGTTGGATAGCGAGCGAGACTTTAAGGAACTAGCAGAGTTTGAAATGATCACACGAACTAGGCTGCTGATTGGCATTTGACGGGACTTCTCGCGTATATTTCATGTGTCATTGTTGTATGATTTCTGTTCCGGTACCGATTTGATAATTGACGCCGCCATATACCATGCAGGTTCAAGCGGCTCGCAGTATCTGACTTATCTGATATACACCATTGCAACGTTTGATTAATCACAAAGGCTGAACATCTGGCTGACCTTACACCACCGCAGTGCCTGACGTACCCCACACACTCGACTCCAGTCAGAGCGCGGCAGAACCTCCCCGTGGCAGCTAGCTCCCGACCAGGACCTGTGCTGGTGGGTAGCCAGCTCAGGTCCTGGTGACCACTGGCACCACAGCCCCACAGACCGCACCCGCCCTCGGCGCCGCCGCAGGGCCTCCCGTGGCAGCTAGCTCCCCACCAGGACCTGTGCTGGTGGGTAGCCAGCTCAGGTCCTGGTGACCACTGGCACCACAGCCCCACAGACCGCACCCGCCCTCGGCGCCGCCGCAGGGCCTCCCGTGGCAGCTAGCTCCCCACCAGGACCTGTGCTGGTGGGTAGCCAGCTCAGGTCCTGGTGACCACTGGCACCACAGCCCCACAGACCGCACCCGCCCTCGGCGCCGCCGCAGGGCCTCCCGTGGCAGCTGGCTCCCCACCAGGACCTGTGCTGGTGGGTAGCCAGCTCAGGTCCTGGTGACAACGGGCACCACAGCCCCACAGACCGCACCCGCCCTTGGCGCCGCCGCAGGGCCTCCCGTGGCAGCTGGCTCCCCCCAGGACCGTGCTGGTGGGTAGCCAGCTCAGGTCCGCCGGCACCACACCCCAGCTTAGTGGTACAACGGGCACCACAGCCCCACAGACCGCACCCGCCCTTGGCGCCCCCAGGCCGGCCGGAGCCGCTGCGGAACTGCACGCTGGTCAACCAGACGTCCGACTGGCTGTCGGTACACTGCGGCGCCGGCTTCGACGGCGGCCTGCGGCAGCGGTTCGTGGCCGAGCTGTACGCCGCCGCCGGCCGGCTGGTGGAGAACCTGACGGCGCCGACGCCCGTCTTCTCCGTGCACGGCCTGGAGCCGGGTCTGCAGGTGCAGCTGCGGCTGTACGCGGCCAACAGCCGCGGCCGCAGTGCCGCCGTCACGCTCGAAGGCTTCACACTCAAGGCGGCCGAGAAGCGGATCAGTAACGAGCCAGGTCAGCTCGGGTCAGATGAGAGCGCACGTCATTCAGGGTAGGTCATGCCGTCGCGTGGATATCAGATCGGATCAGCTCAGAACAGCCAGGTCCGGTCAGGACAGGCAGGCTTGTCATGTTCAGCAGGCAGTCGTGGTGCTGCAAGCTTCTGCTTGGCAGGGAACTAAAACACACACACACACGCACATTTATATATACATATATATGTATATATAAATGTGTGTATGTATGCAAAATATATACATACATATATATATATTTTAAAGGTACCTATAAAGATGTTTATTTCTCTATTTCTCTGTGTCTCTGCCCCTGCGCAACGCGAATTTGAATACCTGGTGGGATGTGCATAGTGCACACAGCCGCCGTTGCCGAGCCGGTGGTGACGTGACGCTCGCTGGTGTCGGTACACGCGCGCGGTCGATGCTCACGTGGCGCGCGGTCGATGCTCATGTGGCGCGCGGTCGATGCTCACGTGGCGCGCGGTCGATGCTCACGTGGCGCGCGGTCGATGCTCACGCGGCGCGCGGTCGATGCTCACGTGGCGCGCGGTCGATGCTCACGTGGCGCGCGGTCGATGCTCACGCGGCGCGCGGTCGATGCTCACGTGGCGCGCGGTGCGTGCTCATGCTCAGCTCACGCGGCGCGCGGTCGATGCTCACGCGGCGCGCGGTCGTGGCGTGCGTGTCGACAGCCGGCTCCCGTTAACTCCGCTGGTGGGCGTGCTGATCGGCGTTGTCTCGTCGCTGCTGCTGATCGCCGCCGGCATCATCGCCTGCCTGAAGAGTGCCAGGTGCGGACACGATCGCGGCGCACGCCGGCGACTCCTACCCTTTAGCGTCAGTCACCCGAATCAGTTTGGTGAGCGGGTGAGTCAGCCCGCTTGCACCAGGCGAATGTCAGCAGGTGGTGCACTTCGGTGCGACCCTGGCGACTGCCAACGCCTCGGGCCAAGCGATGCTGCTAAAATCAGAGGTTTGGAAGCGAAGTGTTTGCAATGTTGGTTGTTAGACTGAGGTGAAAATGAATACAGTGGAAGCATAGAAACAAGGTGTGGGTCAGCAAGCCATCGGTTTTCCCCTGAACTTTGTTCTGTTCGGCGTGTCGTAACGAAAACATGATATTCATGGAAAGAGTCAGTTTGGAATATCCAGTTCAACTATCACCCACTGTGGAAGGTGATTCGACTTTGACCTGATATACCTCGGTAAGATCGTGTGAAAGGTGCCTAGAGGATAATGCACGCTCCCTACTTCGTGTTATCATGCATGGCTAGCTCAGCGGATAGAACACTGGCCTGCGATGTCCACCCCGTATTAGTACAACGGATATAATCACTTCACGCGGTCACTATTAACACCTCGGGCTGTGGTGGCCAGATGGCGACAGGTCGGACAAGTTAGTTAGTTATTAGGGCTTTAGGGTGCATCGACTACATTGGTCATGTAGCGTCCAGTAACCGGATGGGCAAGGTCGGGCAAGGTCGTGGCCGTTGGCATCAGGTGGCCGTGCCCGATCAATGGCTGCGGTACTCTCCCCAAAATTGGTGCTATACAACTGGGATTTCCAGTTAGGCAGGCGGGCTCAGAGGGAATGCAACAAGTTTGCGCTTATTCATGTTCGTTAACCACCACAGTAACTATAAACCAACTACGGAGAACCCGTTTGGTTCTGTTACGACGCATGCAACTGCTAAATCGTATTGCGTCGCCAACCTCTCACGCCGATTCGTTGCCGGTGCTCATAGAATTATCGCCTGTTGCTTGATTCGAACCCTCGGTCTTACCATCAGGTGATGCAGTATGGTGTCAAATCAATTAGAGCTATGAATGCCTGGATCAATCGAACACTTTGCCCAACCAACGTCTTAAAACATCTACCGGAGGTTTTTCATTTGCCTTCTGGATCCTCGTCTCGCCGTGCGGAATCTGCGGTGGCCAGGGCGCACCCCCTCCCCACTACCGCCGCCGCTGCCGCCGCCGCTGCCGCCGCTGCCGCCGCTGCCGCTGCTGCCGCCGCTGCCGCCGCCGCCGTCGCTGTCGCCGTCCTCCACGTGTCATCAGCTGTCCGTCGAGCGTGCTGCCGACAGCTGGCGGGCCGAGCCGATCACCAGCGACCGTGTGTGTGCCGGCAGCCTGAGCGACCGGAAGTCGGAGCCGCACACCGACCTGGTGACTTCGCCGCTGCCGGTGAAGCCTAGTGTTGGCGACGGCGCGGCCGACCGCCCCTGTGACCCGCCGAGCCCGCCGAGCCCACCGAGCCCACCGAGCCCGCTGAGCCCGCCGCAGGACGGCGACGACTGCAACCCGGACGTAGTGCCCAGCACGCATGGTAATGATCGGCTGCACCGGCCGACGGCCACAGCCCAACGCCTTGCCGAGCCAGCCGTTCTGACGATCACGTGCACATGCACGTGGCCACGCGTGAACCGACCACACTCTCAACACTCTCACCACTCACCTCCTCGCTGACTCTCCAACCCACTGGCAATCTGAGGCTTTGCTGGAGGTTATTTGTGCCATTTCATACGTCATGCTTGCGTCTGTGAAAAAAAAATTGTTAACGTGAAACTGGCATTGCGCGCCAGCAGAGATGTACTGGCGATCTACGTCCAAATCACCAGGTATCCGCCCACGCGTGCATCCGTGTCGAACAGACGTTCTGTCTTGAATTTGTTGGCTGATAGCTTAGCCCGGCATGTGCTAACCGCATGGAGGGCACGGGAGAGAGGTGAACGCCTTAAATGACCTTCAGCTGCCATAAGCTGTTCGTGCAGCGTGGGCTGAACCCTGAGCTGTCAGATTCGGTTGAAGCGGATTTTCGCCGAGTGTGGAGCTATGCGCTTCGTGGATCCGTTCAAAATATCCCCTACGTCGAAATGTTATTGTGTACGAACAGAATAATAGGCGTTTAGAGGGAACACACCAATGGCTGCTATGCATTGGTCCCCGCTTTAAACCATGGATTAAAGTCCTGACATGAAACTGAGGTGAGCCAAATGAACTCTTTCCATGAATAATTTCTTTCTAAGGCCGCCGGTCCTACCATGCTCTTGCGTCAGCGTGCGTCCATGGTAGGATGTATTCGGCCACAGAGTAAGCAAGTCAAATCAAAGAGATGTGGCACACCGCCTTGGGTCGCTGTCGACGCATGTTGCTGTGTCCGCCACGTGGCGCCACCACTTTCGCGCCAAATGGTGGCGGGAGGCCGAAACCCCACGCGGGCAACGGAACTGAAAGAGTCAAACGGGATGCAAAACCATCGGACAGAAGCATACGGAGCGTGTGCATTGTACTCTGGCGGCAAATGGAATGACGTACTGGAAATCGCGAGGCAATGTGTGTTTCCCAGAACTATAGTTTCAAGTATCGAATTCTCACTCATAAAATACACATTCTTTGTGCTCTTATGAGATATAAATCGCACATGAAAATGCCAATGGCAGGCGGCATTGCAAATACGCAGTGATGTGTACTTGCTTATGTTGAATGGAGTCACTACTGTCGACAGGCACTACTGCCCGAATGGGTAAGTAGTGTCCTGCTCAGTGTGGACAGGCACTAAGTCGGGGCCAAACTTTGCTTCACACTTAATGATGAGCACAACGAATTCCACACTCCAAATGCATGAAACGGCATTTCGATATCCAATTTTTCCAAACAGAGTTAATATTTTATGCACACATTAGCTGATTTGATTTTATGAATATCAGCTTTATTTTTTTACTTGTGTATCCATCATGATGGCGATGTAACCTGAAAAGCGATTTTCGAAATCCATAAATCGGTCTTCCTCGAAAGAAGATTTACTATAAGAATACAACCTCCAAGAAGAGGACTGAGAACAACTGCCATTGGCAAAAATACTTGAACCAAATTAAGATACTGACGTTGGGAGGAAATTCAACGTTTTTCCGTGATGTCGGTGCACTGTCACGCCATCCTCCGTCGTCTGCTGGTATGCCCGACCCGGAACGTGTGCCTGATGCAGTGTTACTTGCTCTGATGTAAATTACTTTACTTTTTCTTTTTGCTTGTTTTTTTTTTCAGACCCGGAATGCAGTGCTGCAGTGAGCACTCAAACGCGATATGATTTCGAGAATGGCGTATATCCGAAGGACAGTTTGCCGTCTTCCTCCTATATTTCGGTACAAGCTCCGAGAAGTAGCCCATGTCAGGTGAGTGAGGAGGAAGCCCTGGTCACTGGCAACTCCACGTATAACAACTCGGAAGATATGTTCCACACATAACTTCTGACGTTTGCCTCCAGCCAATTCGAGGAGAGAAATGGAACGCAAATTTACATGTTTTAAGACAGCTTTCTAGACGCTTAGATTGTGCCTAGTGTCTTTCTTTTTGCATAGCCAATGGTGCGTTTGTTCCAAATAATTCGGCAATAGAAAATGTACCCATGCCACGGAAGGCAACTTATCGCTGACGTCGGAAGAGAATACTCATTTGACTTTTCCCTCACCGAAATCGCAGACCTTTCTAGCATGTGATCACGTAACTAAATACCAGTGAGACGTTGGGACAAGACGTCTTGCCATTTACTCTAAGCAATACAATGGTTATCAATACGCCTGATCGGCGATGCCGTTCCATTTCAGCTGACGCGACGTCCCCCCTCGGCCCTCAATCTGTTGATGGAGCCCAACCTGATCTGATCTGACCTGGTGCCTCAGGGCGGTGGCGCGGCGTACGATCAGCTGACCCTGCCGAGGTCAAGTCGCGGTCGCGACACCGCCGGCGCGCCTCTGTACGCCACGCTGACCGGTCTGCGCCGCTCCGGGTCCACGTGCAGCTCGCTGGTGCGGACCTTGCGGGCCACCTCCGACCAGGAGAGCGTCGTCTGATGGCCACGTCCCGGCTCCATTCCGGTGTCTTTGGTGTTGTGATATCGCTGTGCGGCCGGCGCCGTGTGGGCGTCACGTGGGCGCCGTGTGGTGATGGTGTCCATTGGCGCCATTTGGCGCGCGTTCTTCCATGCGGTCGGAGGTGCGGGGCGGTGAGGCGCCGGCCGGTGCACAACTGAGGTCGCGGCCTCAGCGGCCCAGGCAGTGGCAGCACGGCTCGTGCCACCTCGGTCTATATGTGAGCGGGGCTAGTTCTTGTTTCCTGTGTAGGTACTGGGGAGAGTTTATGCTGGAGGTGCGGTCGATCTGCGGGTTGTAAGAGCAGCGTCGCCGCCATGGCACCCCGCCACTGACCACCAATCAGCTGTTGTCCAGCTGACCATCTGATACACGACACCCAGCAAACTGACCCCAACAGCCCGGTACCTCTGTAGTTGCGTCTGTGCATGCTGTTCCTGCAAGCCACTCCTCCTTTATTCATACCGGATATAAATATCACCAACCAATATTTTCGCAATTTGTCCAAAGTTACCCGTTATCGGCTATGCGGCCCCGGCTGCGGCCCCGGCTGCGGCCCCGGCTGCGGCCCCGGCTGCGGCCCCGGCTGCGGCCCCGGCTGCGGCCCCGGCTGCGGCCCCGGCTGCGGCCCCGGCTGCGGCTCCCGGCTGCGGCCCCGGCTGCGGCCCCGGCTGCGGCCCCGGCTGCGGCCCCGGCTGCGGCCCCGGCTGCGGCTGCGGCCCCGGCTGCCCCGGCTGCGGCTCCCGGCTGCGGCTCCCGGCTGCGGCCCCGGCTGCGGCCCCGGCTGCGGCTCCCGGCTGCGGCCCCGGCTGCGGCTCCCGGCTGCGGCTCCCGGCTGCGGCCCCAGCTGCGGCCCCGATTGCGGCTCCCGGCTGCAGCACCGGCTGTGGCTCCCGGCTGCGGCCCCGGCTGCGGCCCCGGTTGCGGCTCCCGGCTGCAGCACCGGCTGCGGCTCCCGGCTGCGGCCCCGGCTGCCGAGTGCTCAGTTTCTTCACATTGCTCGTTCCGGAAGTGATCGCCACTTCTCCGTTTGCTTGGATACTATGGTCATTCCCATCCTACTTTAGCATAACACAGGTATCGTGTGCCTGCATTGTTGCCGACGTGTGGTTTAAGCTGCTATGTGTACGATATGCTGCAAACAAGTTGCCGGTGGTAATGTGCATAGATTGAATCGCTTGCATTGGCAACATGTGTCACCCGATCGTGAGTATTGTACATTTGTGGGTGCATGCACGATGAGGAATATCAGCAATCATCAACTGTTCTGAATGATGTCATCAACAGCTTGAGTGATCTATGGCATTTTGTGTTTTAATAAATTAATTGTGATTTGATTACCACTGTAAAGGCAATTCAAAATGATTGTAGCGAAAGCATCTGGTGGAGTTGGAATGTGAACTGGATTTTCGCGAAGCATCCACACCATGAAACGTCGAGCATCAAAGTAAGCCCAGCAAACAAAGACGATATCTCTTGCGAAATACGATATCAGTGCGATTTAATTGGTTTATATATATATATAGATATATATATATATATATATATATATATATATATATATTGTGTGTGTGTGTGTGTGTGTGTGTGTGTGTGTGTGTGTGTGTGTGTGTATGTATCCGTCTATCTATGCTCGAACAACTATATGTGTCTGAACTACTGCCGAAAGCCGAAGAAGATAGAATATGCCATACCTTCATCATCGACGGATTCAGGCCAGAGCGCAAGAGTATTGTTTTACGTCCTTCGAACGTTGCGATTAAACACATTTTTATGTTCTCAGTTTCTTTCGATTGTAGACAATCAGTATATTTCACTTATTGTCCAATACGACTATGATACCCAATGTCCAATGCGACTTTTGTTATTACAAGTATTGTCCAATGCGACTATAATACTTACTCCAACCCCTCGTAAAGGATTATTATTTGCCTTCTTGTCCTTCCTGCCTGCTCTTGATAGGTATATTTTATCTTTATTCAACGATGCACGAATAATATCCAGGTTTTTATTCATTTTTGGGATATTTCGCACAAATGCGAAATGCCAAGTTTCCAACCTCTTTTCAACCTCTTCAGTGCCAACCTCTTCCCAAGTTTGGAAAGAATCATCTGTATCGCCAAGCGCTCAGGTGTGTCCGGTTCCGCTGGTGACGTGCTAGGCCGACACGCGGACCCTGACCCCGTAACGGCGCCAGCAGTGACTGGTGACGTGCTAGGCCGACACGTGGACCCTGACCCCGTAACGGCGCCAGCAGTGACTGGTGACGTACTAGGCCGACACGCGGACCCTGACCCCGTACCGACGCCAGCAGTGACTGGTGACGCGCTAGGCCGACACGCCGACCCTGACCCCGTAACGGCGCCAGCAGTGACTGGTGACGTACTAGGCCGACACGCGGACCCTGACCCCGTAACGGCGCCAGCAGTGACTGGTGACGTGCTAGGCCGATACGCCGACCCTGACCACGTAACGGCGCCAGCAGTGACTGGTGACGTACTAGGTCGACACGTCTACCCTGACCCCGTAACGGCGCCAGGAGTGACTGGTGACGTGCTAGGCCGACACGCCGACCCTGACCACGTAACGGCGCCAGCAGTGACTGGTGACGTGCTAGGCCGACACGCGGACCTTGACCCCGTAACGGCGCCAGCAGTGACTGGTGAGCACGCGGACCACAGCTGTGCATCCTTTCCCTTCCCATTCCATTGTCCATTCGCTGTCAACGTCCCTGTTTATGTCCTCCATACAACCATGCAACAACTCCTCCCATGCCGTCAGCAGGTAGATCAGCTTCCTCTAGTCTACCCGTCCGCTCAGTTTTATCGGGGTAGTCGCGCCCCTCAGCCCGTGCCTGGGGTTCACAGAGTCTGGATACTGGGGTACCCCGCCGCAAGGTGCTAGTTGTGGCGAAGGAGCAGTACTCCTTTTTGGTCCCGATATCCCGGAGGGACGGGCGGGTCTTAGGGTCCCATACGGACCAAGTGACAAGTCGCCTCGGGCTGGAGGCCTGGGCCTCTTACCAGTACCTCCCGGCCCGGTCAGTTGGGGTCAAGGGGTGGGCGGCGCTGGATCCTGGTCGGTGTGGTGATTATCTTCTGGCCGGATGATGGTGTCTCCTCCCCGTATAGCTCTGTGGAAGCCTAGTGTCCTCCCGTTATCGGGGCGCAGGCGCCCGTCTCCCAAACCCCCAACCCCAGTTAGGCCCCAGTGTGGTGGGACGTCCACGGGGCCGAGCACAAAGAACAAACACATGATATTTTTTTACACTAAAGCCCTCCCTGGCCCAAGTGACAGACGCCAGAACACGAGCCAGACCATTACCAACCAAATGTACCGATCTGCGAACGGTGAAGGTTTCCTTCCCCGCATTTTTTGTTTTCCAAGCCGCTGAAGAGACAAAGCAACTAACCTCTCTCTCTCTCCCCATTCCATCGACCAGATCGCTGCGAACACTTCGGACGTGTCAGGGATGTGACAAACTTAAAAATGCTCGCGAAGAAGTCGAATTCAAACACGCGGAGGGGGTCAAAAGAGGACTGATGGCAAACGAAGTTGTGTTTTCAGCCAGAGATCGTAATTCAAACGATGGCGACAATACCCATGGTTGTGGAAACTCAGAACGAAAAATCAATCGACGGGAGTAATCAACTGTTTCGACTTAACACGCGCACGTCCGGGTGCAGATATCTGCCCCTTCCGGTTTTTCCTCATTTGCCGCCAAACTAATCTGGTTAGCAAGGCCAAACCTCGCATAGCTGTCCATTGGTCTTATCCCCATATCTTCATACCTTTTTAATCCTGGGTCATCTCAGGTCAGGTCACCAGGTCAGGCGAAGTGACCCAACTACACTCGGAGTTCTAGGTGGCATAACTTCCACAATAATTGGGCGATTTATTTCAAACTTATAACATGTCATGATCTTATCAGGGACCATAATATGTATATCGTTTTTTTTCGTAGCATTGACCTTAGGTCAGGTCGCGGTCACGGCACCCCCGTTATACGGCTCTGGTAAAATGTACAAATGTTTCCTGGTTACCTATTTGCGCTCGGAATCACCTCACAACGGTTGTGGCATGTAGATGGAAGCTATGCTCAATGCTACCACTGACATTTTTGCTCAGTGACCTCACCAAGGTCTCTGAGGTCACCTGAGATCACTACACATTTATGCGCATTATATCGCACTGCATTGAACTAGAAGGCTGAAATTACCGTCATTGTGCTTGTATCGCCAAGACGTGTCGATTGATACATTATATGACCTCCCTAGGCGACTTCATGACCTTGACCTGAGGTTCGGTTGCCCGACCTTAAATTACACCTCCTATTGTCGGTAGCGCATTTCAAAGACTGTCGAATAGCGTTCGCCGTTTGTTTCTATCTGTTACAGGTGCTGAGATATGTGTCAATATCTGAGTCACACCTGATCTGGTCGAATTTGACCTATGATGGCCCAGTGACCTGAATGTTGACCTGAACGAAGAATGACCGAAACACTTTCGATAGAGTCCGTCACCAGCTATCCAATATCCAATAATAGCTTCGATACAGTCCGTCACCAGTCACCGCCGTTTTCCGTTTGTCGCTAGCTAGCATAGTTCCAGAGATCTTATGGAGCAGACATCTGCCCCCCCCCCCCCGGACATGCGAAATTGGCGCGGACCACCAGACGTGCGAGTGTTAAGAGGTGTTAGCGACGCTGAAATTACTGATGGTCTGACAGACGATGGATTTATTCATGCGCAGACGTCCACAGCGAAGATAGGCCAGGAGAAGTAGTCGCAAATAATATAATATTGGCGTTAAACTCTATGGAATTACCTGAATCGATCAGTGTCGGGTGCATCATAGGTAAGGAGGTTTATCTCAATCGCATGCGATGCTTCCGTTGGCAGAAGTGCTTGCGGTGCTTCCGATGCGGCGCTTCTGTCACACAACTCAGTTCTGCCGTGACGATCCCGCATGTGGAAGATGCGTATTATCAGAACACGCCACGGATCGGTGCACTGCTAAATCACCTCGGTGCGTAAAATGTGGCAAGGACCATAGTGCACATTGCACATCGATAGAGCATGCTTTGCATATAAAGAAATACAAATTTGTCCTTTCAATAAAGTATATCCAAATATTTCGTTTCCACAGGCTTGATATTTGATATGACGGTATCCATCCCAAAGCTACCTATGCAGCAAAGGTGACTGGCCGCCCAACTAAAACTGCTCTGCTAGGCCCACAACACCTACAGACCAGCTACGCCTGATTGCACAACTCTTCTTCGATATTTTGGAGTGCCCCTTGCTTCGCTCGCAATACTAGGGCAACCAATACAACACGATAGCGAGATGAGCAACATCTCACTCTGTGCGAGTAGATACTCCGGTCGCCCATCTGAGCCCCCTCCCCGTATCAAGCACCGAGGGTGGGGAGGGGATTCTGGCCCACGGTGCAAGAGTCCTCGGTCTTTTCCACCAAACCGAACCCTCCCAATTTTCATCATCATCTACCTCAGAATCCCCACCTCCCACTTCCCATCTTCCCTCCGTCCTCCTCTCGTCTCCCATATACACCCGCCACCACCGCCAATTATATCCTCTCCACCTCCTATCTATCTAAACCTTCTCCCCTTCCCGTGAGCCAAGCCTCACCCCACCCTCAAACATTGCTTCCGCATATGTATCTCTGTCCCGAAACACGGATCGACCCACCAAAATTCCTCATTACCAGAAAGCCGAGAGGCACGTCCGCGAGGCGAAGCGGTTGTGGCTCGCTCAGATGGAGAGGGCACGGGCGAAGGTCCGCCAAGTTTCTGACAGGGCTCCTCTCCAAGACTGGCCATCGCATCCCCACGAAGGCGAGTTGAGGGGCCGTCGGGAGCTCAGACTATCAGTGAGATGGGTCTTTCCCCGTTTCATCTTCGACTGTACCCCCAGAAGCGAGGCCTACCGTCATCTGGGCTTCCACCAGGCCAAGGATAGCCGGGCTCACGCCTTAGGACCGATTAAAATCCCTTTTAATGCTGAAGCGCCCTCCATCTGTTTTACACTTTGAAGATTATAACTGCCATCACACTGTCTGGGGTTGACACCACGAACACGCGTGGACTTTTGTTTTAAAAGGAAAATTATATTGATGCCGAGTCATTTTGCTTTTGAATGCGGTTCACCAACGCATTTTACTCTTTCATCTGGGAATACATCTGCTATAGACGCCTTTGTCGTCCGCAAATAGCTCAGTGCTGAAATTGGTCCATATTCGACGTTCAGCTGCGAAGTGACCATTTACCGGTCTGGCTGGAATATCAGACTGAAACTGCTTTTTGCACGAGGCTCCAGCGGGGGCATTGCGGAACTGCCTTGGTCAACTGAACCGTCCACTCCCCTAGCGGATGTCTGGTCTCGCATCGAGAGAATATCCGGCTGCCACTGCTCGGTTCCACTGCCGGTTTCACAGATACGTGGAGAGACTATCGTGAACCCTTTGGAAGTTGCCAACGAAATTGGCCAAGCCCTTGCAGAACGAAGCAAAGGCGGTAACGCTGACCCTCAATTTCCTGCGACATCGCTTCCGCAGCGAAAAAGCTAGAGTGAATTTCTCCACCTCGGAGCAGCTAACCTATAATGAACGATTCACCATGGCAGAATTATCCTCAGCAATTAATTCCCTGAGGAATGTCTCCGAGGGTCAATATTTAGTGCACAACCAATTGCTTCAATATCTTCCCCATGTGCACGAGATAGTCTACTGACTACATTTAGCTATATGTGGGAGAAGGGCGAGTTTCTTTAAGCCTGGCGAGAGGCCATCATTATATCTGTTTTGAAACCGGGGAAGAATGGGCCACTGCATTATCGTCCCATATTTCAACCGACATGTAAGCTGATGAAAAAAAAATGGTGTTTGAACGATGAACGAAGTTGAAGGGCTTCCGATTGTTGCCGATAAATACGCTCGCCTCGCGTTTTTGCCGGCGCCGAAATTGTCGGGATATCAAAATCAGATTATACGGTTTGGAAATCCAAACGGAAAAGGTGGCGAAATTTATCGACATCCTGCACGAGAACCGACTAGCATATAGGCATCATTTCAAAATTCTGAGAGATGGGTGCATTCAATCCATCAATGCCATGAATGTGGTTGCATGAACATCACATGGTGCCGACAGATCTGCAACTATCTCGCTCTCTGATTCGATCCAGGCTCGACTATGCATGTTTTATCTCAGACGGCGCAGCTTCGATCACAAAACGAACACTAGATACAGTACATCACGCAGCACTCCGTATTATCACCGGCGCCCTTCACACCTCACCGATTGTCAGTCGGTTGGTTGAGGCCAACGAACCATGGCTCTCTATGCGTCTGGAACTGTTCGGCATGCGCAATGCCTGTAATTTGAATCAGTTTTCAAATCGCCCAGCATATCGGGCGGGTCAGGTGTCTGCGGTGTCAGCGTCACGATGTTATATTGTAGGTCGAGGTGGGTCCAACATGAAGAGGTTCAAGTTCAATAAGGGTTTATTCAGGGCATTTAAAGAAACCCAGACAGAATGACATTACAGGTGAGTGATCTCTAATTAGAGGTACCTAATGGTAGGGCATGAGGCGCCACACGAAGAGATACCAGATGTCACCTAGAGGAATCGTGTGAGAAAACTCACAATACCCACAAGAAACCCCGCTACCCAGTTGGTTTTGATGACAAAGCCAGTTTTTTTCTCAACTTTGCACCGGGGAGGCATTTTGGATGGCTAGGGAGGAAATTGCCTGTCCAATTACTGTGTTAAAATAGGCTCTGACCTATATAAATAAAAAGGATCCAAGGATGTGTATCTACATGGCACAGCTATAAGTATGGGTGTTTTGCCAAACCCATTTGTACAGCTGTAGATTTGGAGCCATTGGGGAATACATGAACTTCAATTTTTATTTTCACTGGCTATATCCACATTGTTTTTTATGGATCTAGTAATGGAAAATTGTTCTGATGTGGTCTGCGTTCAACTGTACCTACCCTAAAAAGTATCTAAACATGGCTTAGATATCTTTGTTAACAGACAAAGATGTAGTGCAGTTCATTGATGAATTCACAAAAAAATGTGCTCCCTTTGGCCATTGGGCACTCTGCGGTTGGGTGATCAAGAGCTTCATCAATCATGTTCTTGATCATTCATGCTCACATATGGAAACGTGGAATTTCTACTACTTTTGATATAATAGGTAAACAAAAACATAATTTGTACACCTTTTAAAAGGAAAATAACAGCACATCAATCCAGTGGTGGCAGATTCCAGGAGGCAGGGTTGGTACCAAAATTACTGCATGCTTTGGCGGTTTTTAAGCATTATATCTATGTCCTTTGATTAGAATCTACTCAAAATATGGTTCCCCCTCCCAGTTTTGAGGGCAATCCACCGTCTCCACATCAATCACAACAATGCTCAATGGTGCAGTACCTGTACACATATCGATCAATATGGCAATGATGCATGACACTTTTTATAACACAAAATAGTCATGATGAATAAATGAATGACATATGGACAAATCCTGCAGTATGGATGTTGTCAGTTTCATGAGAACAGAGTGGACTGCAGATGGGCATTCTGCATTTTTGTGAACCTACAAAAGGGCAAAATTACAGATGCTGCCCATGGAGCGCCAAGTGATCAGAAAATGGAGTGGAAATCTGCAATTAGCTCAACCATACTTTTCAGACCATTCATCAGATCCAGACTGCGGTGACGTCGGCGTGGATGGCTCATCCACGCCGACAACGTCACCGCAGTCAGGGGCGAATGCATCCGCAACATTGACGTCGCTGGAGTCCAGCGCGGACGCCTCGATGACATCGTCACAGTCTCGCACGGACGCCTCGACGACATCGCTGCAGGTCGCACGGATGCCTCGACGACATCGCTGCAGGTGGCGCGGATGCCTCGACGACATCGCTACAGGTCGCGCGGATGCCTCGTCGACATCGCTGCAGGTCGCGCGGATGCCTCGACGACATCGCTACAGGTCGCGCGGATGCCTCGACGACATCGCTACAGGTCGCGCGGATGCCTCGACGACATCGCTACAGGTCGCGCGGATGCCTCGTCGACATCGCTGTAGTTTCGCGCGGACGCCTTGACAGCGTCGCAAACTGGACAAAGGCATCGACAGTAGTGGGAATCCACATATCTGTGGATATACTACGGCCCTGATAAAGACTGCGTCACATGCAGGCTTTGTCAGAAGGCGTTGTCAAAAGGCCTGCTGGACACACGGACACGGATGGAATCGGCCTTCTTCGAAGGATTCAAAAACTGAAAGAAGGCGATGGAGAAATTCCAAAAACATGAGAGAAGTGACTGCCACCGACACGCCACCAGCAAACTCAACTCTACCTGAAGTCAACACATGGCGTGGAGCACAGCCTGAACCTATAGGAAACTGCCAGCCAAAAAGTCGCCCAGAAAGCCATATCGCTACTCTGCTTCAGCCCAGTATTTGGGACAGCAGCGATTCCCGGTCATGAGTCATGAAAACCGCGATGGGGCTCTGTACAATCTGATGCTCCATCGGGCAAAGACGGAGAACCTCACGGATGTGGTCGTCTTTATCAATGGACGGAACAACTGGATGTCCCCGGTCATTCATAACGAGATAATCGAAATGTTTGGACGTCAGAACCTACTGGACATCGCGGAAGAACTTCGAGGTGCCGACTTCATTGGACTGATTGCTGACGGAACCACCGATAAATGGAAACGTCCAGCCTCTGTATCCAGTATCTTGATGCCAAGATTAGGTCGACTAACGCCTTTATTGGTATTTATGACGTCACTAGCAGCACTGGCGAGACGCTGACCCTCGTAATTAAGGACGTTCTCATCCGACTCAACATCCCTATGCAGAAGTTGTCTGGCTTCTCCTTTGACACTGCAGCGAACATCAGCGGAGTTCATAAGGGTGTACAAAGAAGGTTTAAAGACCTGAACCCGCATTGTGTATACGTGCCGTGTGTCAACCACTCCCTGGATTTGGTGCTCCAGGAGGCAGGAAGAAGTGTGTTGACGGTGGCGGACACACTGGAGTTTGTGGAGGGCGTGGCAAATATTGTGAACGAATCAGCAAAGCGGACCAACCTTCACAAGTCCCTCTTCAAGGAAGGAGAGGTGGTGAAGAAGGCGCTGACCATCGCGCCAACGCGGCCTTGGCCATGAAGCGAATGTTGGAACTGTATGGCCACATACTGGAGGTTCTCCAGATGCTGGAGGAATCTCGTAATCATGAGCCTGCCATGCTCAGTGGCCTCTGCCGAGAGGTCATTCTCGATGCTGCGACGCCTGAAAACGTACCTGAGGTCCACAATGGTACAACCACGGTTGAACCACCCACCTGACGCTGATAAGTGTATATAGAGAGAAAGTGGAGGAAATAGACCTAGATACAATTAAGGCAACATTCGCGGAGAGAAACTCAGAGCGAATGAAGACCTCTGGCAAGGTTCAAAGCAGAGGGTAATCTGAATATGCGAAAGCCATTCGTGTGTTCCAATAAATAGTAAGAACTCGATTTGGGTTATTTTTTGTGGTTGTGCATGTTGTTGGGGTCCGAGTGCTGAACCGAAACCAGCGGGCCAGTCTTAAACTGCTTGTGCATTTGGCAGGTGCTGTGGCATGTTCATGTCTAATTTTCTTTTAAACCAACAGCACATACGGTTTAAGTCGACATTGTCAAAGTACAAAGCCACATTAATTATGAAATATAACTTCTAAACACCGGATCTTCTCTACATCCTCCGGAAGAAAATGGATAAGCAAGACCACATGCCCGTAAAATTGCGCACCGTGGACGATGGGAGACCACCATAAGTCATTCCCCCACAGATGACCATAGATTCACACTGGAGAGCCGACCACTGTTTTTCCCCTCCCTTAATTTAAAAATGAGCTCCTACACCTATGACATAGATCAAAGGCCTCAAAAGGGATGTTTTGTGGTTTGCATCTGTTATTTCCATTTATGTTCGTAGCTGTAGTAGTAATTTCATATTTCCTTTGCGAAGGGTGATCATGGCATTTAGTTTATGCATGAAGATGAGATTCATACGATGGAGGACTTGGTTTACGCGCAAATGTATGTCGCCAGTGCGCCGTGATTGAGCTCGACTGAAAAAAAAATTACAAATGGATTCTCCTCTTGGTCTGGTGAAGCTTTTGTTCCACTGGTGAATGTTGGTGGAGGAAAAATCTCCACTGGATTTGCGACGGGAACGACCAGTGGAGTTTTGTGGAGGTTATTGGAGCCACCCGAACAGACCCCAAAACAGTGGATTAGCGCCGGGTTAGTGGAGACATTTCTCCAGCAGCCGATACAATTGCTGATGCATTAGCTGAGCTTTCAATGTTCCAATATATGGCGCTGCTGCGTCATTCGTAGGCTGAATTTGAGGTAGCTTGACATTCAGTAGCTGTGAGTTGAAGATGGAGGAGGTTGATGCGCTGCTAGCGTTTGTTGCAGTTTTTTTTGTGTCATAGATTTGTGTCATTGTAGACGGTGATATGTTCCTATTGTGCAAGTATAGTTTAATACTAGACAAATCGCTCACGCTGTCCGTGGTAGGACGCGATTGACACGTTGATTTCACCTAAAATGCAAATACTGCTATCTGATTCCCGCATCTTACGCCCAGAGTACATGCTTTGCTTATTCTGCTAGTGCACATATCGTATTAAGCTAATCAGCCAGCATAATCAAGGTGGGCATCATTATGGCGAGGTGATGATGCATGCTGTATACTTTTTCACACAAACAACTGTTCTCATATCTGTTTACAACTGTTGTGAACAAATATTCACAAGCTCTGTTGTTTTATTCCGTGAAACAGGCCTTCCAAAGCAATGACGGAGGTCACCAACATTAAACGGTAGCCAATGCTAACAAAACTGTTGATCGGAAACTCACGCAACCAGTGAGGCATTGCATAAGCGACACTAGTCTGTTTTTTATAGATCTCCTTATTGGTAGTTGGCAACAACAATACTTGACGTTTTAGTTTCGGTCACATCTTCCACAAAGGTCTTGTTGGCAGACGTCACCAGTGTCTGGCCCGAAATCTTGGAAACGTGCTTGCAAACTCCAGTGGTCTTATCGCACCCGGCTCTGGTGGTCCCTTGCTTATTGCGGAGCTCCTGGCCCCTGGCATCGGAATCTGACGCGGTGGCGTTCTTCTGTGTGCCAGTGGAGCCTTTCAGAACGATGCCTTTGTCGGCGGTGGATGTGATTGAGGTCACGTTCCTTCTCTCGAATTCGCTTGTGGCCTTGACTATTGTGTCGTCGACCACCTTCTTCCTGGTGATGTCGGTGCCGCTAGTCACACACGACCCGCACTGTTTGGTCGAGGTGACGTTGGTGCGCTCCCTGTCGACTGCCAGCTTTCGCGTAGTGCTATCCAGAACGCCGACCGTCTTTTCGTTGGTCAGGTCGATCGAGCCAACACCATTCTTTTTGAGGACGCTCTGATCTGTCTCCGTCTTAATGAGTCCAGCGCTGACAGAGTTGGCCACCTGGCGGCCCACTCGCTCGGTCTTCTTGCGGGACAGCAGACCATGGTCGCCCTGCTCCAGCAGTCGGACCGAGCTCACCTCGGCTCTGCTGTTGGTAGCGAACGAGCCGCTGCCGGATGTATTCGTGGACACGCTGCCGACGACCTTTATCACCGTGACACCCTTGTTGGCGTTGCCAAAGCCGGCGGGAACGCTGGTGCCGACGGTGGAGGAGATGGTCGAGCCGCCGAGCAGAGCGCCAGCGTCCACCGTTGCGTCTCCACTGACGGCCACCTGTGTACGGTCAATTTTCCTGATAGTTAACCTGTCGTCCTTCTTACTGCCCGCTCTGGAGACTGAAGAGCTTTCAGCGGACTTGAAGAAGTCGGTCTTGCTGCCTGCGGACAGGTCGCGCGTGTCGATTTTCTCCTTGTCGGTGACTGTGTCGACCTTGGCGACGGTGGAGACATTCGCCTTGTTGACCTCCACTTTGTTGTTGATATCGATAACTCCCGTGCCGCCTGCTCGCAGGATGCCACCCAGGCGGCCGCCAATTTTGGGTGTGTTGCCGTCGAAGTTGAGCGTGCGTATCAGCTTCTTCGTGGTGTCGACCGTTTTGTCTTGTCTGTCGGCAATTTGGGTCAGTCCGAGGTCGCTGGTCTTGAAGCCGGTGAGAATGCTGCCGCCAAGCACGTCCGTCTCACCAGTGCCGCCGTCGTTGGTGTTCTTCCGGATCGTGCTCTCGACAGAGCCCCTGATCCTCCGACTGACGGTGACCTCCGACGTGAGCAGGGCAGACACAGCGTACAGCCGGTAGAAGTCGCCCGCCTGGATGACGTCCGAAGGACACTTGGACACGTCCACCTCGTTGCACCTCAGGAAGGTGGTGGTGGCGCAGCCCCAGCCTGACTTGCGGAACACCGGACTGCCGTATTTCTTGGCGCTGCAGAAGGCCTTGCACCCGTCCAGCGACGTGACACCGGGGGCGCTCTTGAACACGGTCGGGTCGTCGATGATGCTCTCGCGACAGCACTTGAACGAGATGGGAGAGTCGATCGGAGCGGCCAGCGCCACCGCCCCGAGGCCGACCATCAGCAGCCAGCTCCACATCGTGGCAGAGTGTCGTCGGCAGCGGCAGGCGGTCCGCCGACCTGCCCGCTCACGCCCACGCCTGTCCGCCCCGCTGACGAGCGGCAAAGGCCAGCCGCGCGCCACGTGTGACACGGCCCGCCGCCGGGCCCCACTCAGGGCGGGCCGATGGCACCCGACAGGGCCGGGCAACAGGTAGCAGCGGTCAGTTGACCCCTTGGACATGGAGCTATGGTCAAAACTATATGTTGGCTCCAATTTCTGAATCTGTATTTGTTATTTTATGGACCAGAGAAGCCGATATAATCTTTGTAATAGCTAAATCGTTATATTATGAACACGTGGGCTATCCCATCCCATTGCAATAGGAATTGTCGTTGGAAATTGATACTAACAAGCCGATTCGTTGCTAAGTATTTTCATGAATTAAATAATGGCACATAACTTCTGATGTGCTGTAAAGCATAGTAAAAGTCCGTCATATGTATTTTAAAATATCGATAGATATATCAATAAATTATTCCCAAAGCATCCTGACACCTCCCTCTCTATCAATTGACAATTTGCGGTTATTTGCCGCAGCCCTACAGCAGTCGTCTGCCACTGGACAGACAGATGTCGACCCAGTGGCGATCTGCCAATGGACAGACAGCGATAAGCCCAGTGGTGGTCTGCCACTGGTCAGACAGTGATAAGCCCAGTGGTGGTCTGCCAATGGACAGACAGCGATAAACCCAGTGGTGGTCTGCCACTGGACAGACAGCTGTCGACCCAGTGGTGGTCTGCGTTATCTCGGTCTGGTTTGGCGAATCGCTTCAGACAGGGGCGGATCCAGGGATTGTTATGGGGAGGGAGAGCCCGGAGGGACGTTGCTGGGGAAGTTCCTGGATGGATGTATTCGGTTGACGAAACAAAGTTGATGGCTCGAGTGGGAAGTGCATTCGAGACTCTTGAAGAACGACTTGTGTTGGCCAGTGGGCTCCACCATTATATAGGGTGGGGGCATCCACACGTGCCTCCTCCCCATGCATACTCATTGGCTTGTTTGTTTATTTGTTTTTTTATTGGTTGGTTCACGACACACTTTATGCACATTCACGGCTAATGGCGCCGCCCACACTGTTTCGCTGGTGGGCCGCGGGATTGGGAAATGTCCTGAGTGGCGCCAGAGTCGAACCCGGGACCTTTGGTACCCATAGCTCGACACCTTAACCACTCGGCCATCCCCGCCCCCTCATTGGCTTCAGACGAAGTGTAAATACCGAATCGCCAATACCAATGCCACCAGAGAGGATGATAGCCAGCTGTCCGGTGCTTTTTGTGCGAGGTTTTGTGTGCGTTTTTGTCGGCATCTTCCTAGTTCACTGGCCGCGCCAGCGCACCGTCAACACAGAGAGCGATCCGCGTGTAGTCCATGGCCACTGCCCTGTGCTCTTGGCGGCGCAGTGAGCGGCAGTGGTGATCAGCAGAAGGCAGGCGATTGTTGGTGGTGGTCGGCATAGGAACAGCGGACTTCGGTGGTGTCGAACAAGGAGGCAGTGGTGTCGAACAAGGAGGCAGTGGTGTCGAACAAGGAGGCAGTGGTGTCGAACAAGGAGACACCGGACGGCAGCGGTGCTCAGCAGAGCAGCAGTGATCCTCAGCAGAGCGGCAGCGGTGATCAGTAGAGCGGCGGCAGAGCGGCAGCGGTCCTCAGCAGAGCGGCAGCGGTGATCAGTAGAGCGGCAGCAGAGCGGCAGCGGTCCTCAGCAGAGCGGCAGCGGTGATCAGTAGAGCGGCAGCAGAGTGGCAGCGGTGATCAGTAGAGCGACAGCAGAGCGGCAGTGATCCTCAGCAGAGCGACAGCGGTCCTCGGCAGAGCGGCAGCAGAGCGGCAGCGGTGCTCGGCAGAGCGGCACCAGAGCGGCAACGGTGTTCAGCAGAGCGGCAGCAGCGCAGCAGGTGGCGGATGGTACGCGGTAGCGGAGAAGTAGTTCGATATGTCAATGATGAAGAACGGTGAGTGATGTTGTACGAGGTGAATTGAGGGTATTCGGAGAGTGACTAAGTGAGTTCCTTCCCTGTCTTCCCCACTACGATGGGGCTACTGCATCTTACAGAGAGCTGAAAATTGCGGCGCCCTCAATATCAAGCATTGCGGTGTTCATGAGCGTATGTCTGTCTCCGAACTACAGAAGCAGAGAAGTTGGGATAGCTTGCTAACTTTGCTAACTTTCCAAACATGTACCCAGCTTGCGCACTCTCCGTTGGCTGAGGCTGACTCAGCCAAATACAATTGGTGAATGACAATGTTATATCTATAATTTGCATGGTCTGGATCACAAAGAAGACCTCATTCTTTTTTCTGAAAATGTTCTAGATTTTCGCTGATCTAACATGAATCAATGTTAAGCTTCACAATCTGCCGCCATGGCCAGCAGCATCACCTGGAGGATTGATTAAGCCTGCTAGTCTGTGAAGTGGTGTGCCACAGTGATGTGAAGTGGTGTGAAGTGGTGTGAAGTGGTGTGCCACAGTGGTGTGAAGTGGTGAAGTGGTGTGCCACAGTGGTGTGAAGTGGTGAAGTGGTGTGCCACAGATGCCCCTATTGCAATGTAAGCAGCCATCTAATTCTAGTGACAAACGGTGAACACAACTATCAACAAGAAACAGTTCTTCCGATTTTCAGTCTGCAGTGCAATGATCAGTCAATGTCTTTTAGTTGAATGGTCGTATTCCAATGCAGGGTGCTGGTGGGTACAGACATATATGGGCGACTATAAAGCTGGTAAAGAAATTGTTCGGTGAAAATTATTGGGACCTATGCATACGTTACCAAATGGTTCTGTGATAATGTTCGTCGCTTAGTGGGACCACTCAACTTCAGTCCGAAGGATCGAGTATGGGGCAGGCCATCAGGCATTCTTTATGGTATGGATATTGTTCATGGGACACAAGTATCTTCATAGCTCGCGGAACGTCGAATTTCAGAGGGTTGTGGGGACACCGGTCAGTTTTTGGTTCGAATCTATCCGGTGAACGCCATAGGGTTAATGCTAAATACCCAGATTTAAGAGGGAAGAGCGCCTAGGTGCCCTCCCCACCCCGTAACGTGGTCAATGTGCATGTAATCGTTTGTTCGAGGCAGATCTGGGTGTACGCGTTCCTAGAGTTCTTCTAAAGTGTAAAATATCCACCCTGCATGGCATTCACGATCGTAAAGTGAAGAGTGTGCTCTGTGAAGCAGATATTGGTAGTGGAGCAGCGATGAGGTAATGGAGCCTTTGCTGTGCAGAATTGGGTTACATTAAGCACTCAATTAAATTGGGTTGGAGTAGTGTGGACAATGCTTTCTTCACTAAATCCTTGATGACGAATTGTATTGTGCTTCACAGCGAGGTTCCAGCTCAAGGAGTCGTTGGTCGCGACCACAATTGTCCTCGTGTTCACATACACGGGGCTTGTGGGTGAGTACCAAACAGGAACGCCAACAGCACACAGCTGACATGAGGAGAGATGTCTCTCCAGTCTGCAGGCCGGCAAACAGCACACAGCTGACATGAGGAGAGTTGTCTCCCCAGTCTGCAGGCCGACTCCAGGAGAACAGCTTACATTAGTAAAGGTGTTTGAGCTAGTCGGCATTTGCAGCGTGCTTTCAACGTCTAGGTCATCCTCAACTCAATGTTTTCAGCAATTGCATTGTAACTAAAAGTTGTATCCATCATTTAATCCTGCGCGCTTGAATTTGGTCATAGCTTCATCGAAATCGGCTCGTCTTGACGTACATGCACGGACTTGCGCTGTACCACACAGTACATATTCAAAGGGCAGCCAGCTGCTTTGTCCTCTGGGGACGGGTACTCTGTCATGGGCCGAGACAGCATGTCCAGCATCCCTGGACATATCTACACCATGTCCAGATGCCAGCCGACTGCCCGTGTGCTGACTTGCGGTAGATTGGCTGTATCGGTAGTGCATTGACCAGTGCTGGCCATAGGACAAATGCTACACGACCAGTACATTCTGTACGCCCTAAAGCCCCCTCCCTCCACAGACAGATGGGTGCAGCTGACTCCGGCGCAGGACGACCAGGTGCTGGTGGCTGAGATTAGCGGCCGGCTGCTGCCGCCATCCTCTGACCCGTACCGCCTCTCCATGCCCGAACGCCACGAATGGGGCCAGGCGGAGCAAGTGCGCGTGGTGCAGGCACTCACCAGGAACAAGGTCGGTGCGCGCTACGGCACCACGGCCCTCGCCGTCTACTACTACAAAAGAGCCATGGCTCTTTCATTTGAAATGTAATCATCTCTGCCGTTACATGCCAAGCGGGGACATATGACTGGTCGGCGAAACTAGCGTCATGCATTGGACGAAGCATACACTAAGATGCTAACATACATGCATTTAGAAAAACGACGTGATCATAATGACGAAAAATGACTGAGATAATATTGAGCAGTAACATGACAGTCCTGAAATCGAGTGAATGATTGTGAAGCATACCTGAGATTATGGGTAATGATGTATATATATATATATATATATATATATATATATATATATATGCATGTCACGACCCATTTTGTCAGGTATACTTCACCATCATTCACTATATTTCTGGACAGTCATTTTACTGCCCAATACGACGTCAGTCATTATTCCATGTTCCAGCGGTGAACATCTGACTAGGTGTCTATAATTTCGTTGTCGTGTTCATTTCCCACCATTGCCTGAGGCGATAATGCAGTTAATCACCTATCGACTGATGTGCATTTCACCATCATATCCCAAGTTATTCACCGCCAATTTATCTCCCAAGGTGCAAATTGTAATTATGACAAATTTGGCTGTGAACAGCTGGCCATTTTCTGTTGCATTCCATGCTGGAAAAAGCATTGCAATGAGTGATGGTGCAGTTAATTATCCGTCGACTGATTGCCGGATGTCATCATAATGTAGGTAACATCTTATGAACTAATTATATTATAAAAGCCTTGAAATATCCAAGGACATGCAATTTCGTTTCTTTTCCCCCAACGTACGCAGTTGCATTATGCTTGAGGCCTAACGCTTCCTGTTAAATTTTATCAGTTTTGAATTATGAAACTCTCTACCGTGGCATGGAGGCTGATGCTGTTTGATCCATTGGGTGTGGCAGCATCGTCGCCATTTACTCTGATCGAGCCTAGTTGCAACGTGAAATATGGAAATGTCTACTCCCTAGTAGCTAATAGACACGTGTAGCTGATACAAAAGCGCTCAGCCAACCTGACGATATAGCCGCGAGTCTGCGTGGCGCTGCAACTCTGTTGTCTGCCGCAGACTGGTGGCTTTTTCGTGGAGACTGGCGCACACGACGGCGAGACGATGAGCAACTCGCTGCTGCTGGAGCGTGTGTTTGGATGGCGCGGCCTGCTCATCGAGCCGTCTACAGAGCTGTTCTCCGGCATTCGCTACCGGAACCGACGCGCCTGGGCTCTGGAGGCGTGCGTTAGTCACACGGGAGCGCCATTTCAGGTTAGGCTTGTCGCGTGCCTCAGGTGAGGTCCTCGCTGTTCCGTCAGAGCCCTTCCAGTGGTTCAGGACAAGACCGCGTCTAAGAGAAAAGCACGCCTGGTGTTGGTTACTTGGCGGTGTTGGGTGATGCTGGTTGCTTTGAGCTTTGGGTGATGGTTAACTTTTAACTTAGCTTTTTCAGTAATTTGCGTGGGCAAACCCAGGTTGGTAATGGTATTCGCCATGATTGATGCTCAGCTTTCTGCAGCCGTGTACTTATTTACTACTGGTACATAACATGCTCGAAATTCTCGAGATATTATTAGAGTTTTTGCTGTTTAAAAACTAATATTTTCTGTGTTGATGTCATGTACTTCAAGATACGAGTATATGCCCTTCAAATAGAGTGGCTATTGTAGAAAGTATGTGTATAACTCACATATATTTGCAGGAGAGGAGAAGTTTGGGGTCAATAGTGTTAACAGACGCGCAGCAAACATTCATATACGAAGGCAATACGATACTCGCATCACTACATACACTATGCACACCGTCCTAGCTACATGAGCTATTCACGAGTAGTTCCTAGAATCACAGGAAAGAGATGGCTTAAAGGTGTGTTCGTGTTGTACACATCTCTGTTGTTTAGTCTTTTGTGTGTTGTTCGTTGAGGTACGCCAACTCGTATTTTTCAAGTTTGGCAGCCTCGATGTTTTTCTTTCAATGAGAAGTGTGCCATATTGGACGACAAACGAGTAGAGAACTGTCCTGCGGATCGCTCCTATGTATGGCTGGCAGGTGCAGGTGATAGTCTGCACATGTATGACAATTTCGCAGGTAGACGGCTCTCCTTAATCTCCGTGTCACTAAAACACATTCGTATCAAATAATTTTTTAAAACACGATTCGAAGGTAAGAAACTGAATTCTGGTCGGGTTTACCTTCAAACCGTTATCTAGGAATTCGTTGTAGAGTTTGTTTGGACATGTCTCCATCCACCTTAGCAAATTAGGGGAGATGGGATGTGCGGCTGCAGATGAGGACCTGGGTGTCGTCCGCGAACTCAGTGTCATGTGTTACGGATGCGTGTATGCTGAGGCCGTTCGAAAAGATGCAATAGAGGAGTGGACTTAGTGATGAGCCTTGAAAAACACCTATGTTGTTTGGGTGACAGGAGAGATGCCTGTTTCCTCGCTGATCTAAAATACTAACAGCCTGTGTGCCGCCTCCCATGTATGCCTTAAGCCAACCAGTATCCATTCCGTTAAGTTCCAGTTTAGTGAGCAATTTTGTATGGCCTATTACGTCGAAACATTTACTGAGGTCGAGAAGGCAAAGGAGAGCCACTTCTGAACGGTCCATTGTGTCAGGTAGTTATTACCCTGGCCGTGGGTAGACTAGAAATTGACCTGCGCGTTTTTATACACCCCGGTTTTGGTGTGTAGAAGACTCGCTTTTCAACCACTTCGGCTCAGAAGTTCCAGGAACTAAAAGTCAGCCACGAATTTCCCGACTAGAGTCGCCAATGCCAGTGGACTGAGGTGACCGGACGTTACCCCGGTAGATGACAAACACCCGCGTCCGTCTCTGAGTGCCTCCTGGGTCTCTCCCTTTATTTTCATCGAAGTACAGGTATATATAAACACGGCACCGCCTACATTATACATCATCTCGAACAAGCATCGTTTTCATTGGTGAACTCGCGCGGCGCAGTAGCTACAGTGTATGCCGGACTGTTATTGGTCAGTCAAGGCAGAGGCCATTGCTCGAGAGGCGTGGCGTAGTCACAAGGTCCCATGTACTTGCACCGAGCGGATGTCGAGATGGGCTCTGTGCAGACGGAGGTGCTGTGAGGGTGGACTGTTGGCACAGCAACCCGCCAGGTTACGGAGCCCTTCCGGCCGGCGGCGATCGTGTCAGGATATGTTAGGAATGCCACCTGGATGTTGCCACGTTCCCCGACAAGTTCGTCATAGACACGTCTGTTCAGCCGTGTGCGGTGTACCTTATCAACCGGATGCATTGCGGCCATTCCAGAGGCTCGACTTCTCCTATTATTCTGAACCTCGCTACAATTACTACTAGTATTTTGTCAGTGACCGAAACGAGAGCGGATTCTATTTGGTGGCACGGTCTGGAACCGTGCTGAGTTTGGACCAGTATGTATTATGTACATTGCATGCTCGTGTTAGTGAACTCATTCATCGTGAATTCTTAAAATATAATTCCATTGGACATTAGTTGTGAGCGGCGAGGAGCATGGTGGTCTCGACGTTGCAGTGCCTTTATCACGGAGAAGCAACACTTCACGTATGCTGCAAACACTGATCTTGCTGCCCATATCGTGGCTGTTTGTTTGACATGGTCGTTCGCCCTTCTGACAGGCCACGATGCGTAACCAACTCCAATCGGGCCTCAGCACAGTGGAGGACGGCTTTGTGTCGCAAAAGCTATCCGACATGCTGCTAGCACGGAGGCCTATAAAAAATATGGAGAAGTACCAAGTAAACTGCTACCCGCTGTACTCGGTCCTGTTGGCCTGCAACTGTACTTCGATTGACCTCTTCAGTCTGGACATTGAAGGCATGGAGATGGGAGTACTGGCTTATATCCCGTGGGATCGCGTGGATATCAAGGTGTGTATAGTGTATATAACATGTACACATGCTGCACTTAGAAGTATGTTCCATGGTATAATGTGTGCTAGACTTATGTTCGCAAGCATGTTCTATTGGGATTTGTGGTGGACGGAGAACCATTGGCATCGAACACTTCGCGAATCGAGCTGTACCTCACCTATTTTAAGTGCGATCATTCGCAAGATGAATGCGCAAAACCGGATTGCCACCAGTTATAGACAATACAGGGTATACAAGTTCAAACTAATGGTCTTTTTTCGGTGAGTGGGTGTAACATTCTCTAACCGTGCTAGGTAAAATCTTGATCGCTGTGGGGCAAAGTTGCTGACTTAGTCGAATTGCCCTTTCGAATCACATGCCAACCTAGAATGGTACTTATTGCATCCAAGAATGGTACTTTGTATACATGTTGTTTTCCGGTGGTTTCCTGTGGTGTCACGTTTTGACTTCAGCTCAGGTCCGATAATTTGATGTTAATGACGACTGAGCTCCAGTAGGTGTTTTCCCAATAGTATTCTGGTATGGCGTCAGTGAGTGTCGTTCACTACGGTCCGCCGCACAGCTGGGAAGGTGCTTCACAGTAGCTTACAACTGGATCACGGCCAACATCCGTTTCAGATGATGCTGGTGGAGACATACCTCACCCTCATGTGGAACGCGCAGACTGACCAGATGCGCTGGCTCATGGAGTCTCACGGCTACCTGTCGATGCGACTGCAGAACGATTGGCTGTTCGTGCGGCGCGACTCGGAGTACGCCCGCGACGCCGAGGCCATTGTGCGCCGGGTGCGGCAAGAGATTAGCGAGATGTCGCGGTCGGTGCTGACCGACCCTTTCAACGACTGACGTCAGTTTGCAGCACGATATCAGTGAAATGTCACAGTCGGTGACATTTCCAATCTTTTCAAAGTCTGACGTCAAGTGTCAGCACGAGATTAGTGAGATGCCACAGTCAGTGGTGTCTGGCCGTGGCATCAGTGTAATGAAAAACAATTTTGAAAATCCGTTACCTGTTACCGGTTCCGTGTCTGCGCGTGTCTGTTCGTCAGCGATGTTGGATACCGGTTATGCGTGCCTGATATCATAACCGGTACGGATACCTCGACCGGTAGCCTAAATATAATGTCTGCGCCTTTTCCCGGCCGCATCTGAAACCATGGTAAGCATTGTGGCATGCAAATCACTTGTAGATTTGCCAATTAACATCTATGTTTTGCTTATGTCGTTACATTGTAATAACTAGGTAGGCATGTTCTCAGTATTCAAATTGAAAAATAGGCATCAATGCTGAAAAAGTGGTTGAATCTTCCAAATCGCATTCATAAATGGTATTTTTGAAAACAGATTCCACAAATTATGAAAGCATTATCTTGAATCACAAATGTACCAATTGATCTCTTAGTTCAGGAAATGAGCGTGGAGGTCGCTTGCATGATGAGCTTTTAGCGGAGTATTTTCCCCTTTACTTGTATGCATAAAAATTAGTATTCTAGGTAGGGTAAAGCACCGAACTCGGGCCACTTTCAGTCTTCAGAAGTGATGTGCTGTGACTTGAATTGGTTTTTGAAAGGGAAGTTTCCAGACTAGCAGCATAAATGAACTCTCCTTAAGTTGTACGAACTATTTTCCTCCCTTGGAAAAATAACTGCGCACAAATAGTCAACCAATTTGAAGGAAATTAAAAAGTGGAAATTAAAGAGCAATGCACTCCCTGAAACCATGCTTCCTTAACTCGGACAAATATCCAGATGCACGCCTCAACTTGGGCCGCTTTGCTATATTCTGCAGCCCAACTCGGGCCACTTGGGTAATTTCTAAATACAGCGTTTCCTGTTCATTACGTGACAATTTGAAGAGGGAAAATGAAAAATGCGATTTTTTCTGACGTTGGTTGATTATTTTTGTGGTTCGGGTAGTGGGTAGTGGGTAGTGGGGGAAATTTCATTCGAAGGATGCGTACCCCAGACCGACGTGGCACCTTTGGTAGCTGGAAGGAAAGCTTTGCTGTTACTGGAGTGGGGGAAGGGATGCAGCCACACATTCTGAGGAGGGTCCATGCCACCACAAGGGGCTGCTCGGTCTAAACCCTCCTCATTTTTCCGGTCATATTTTCACACCCTGTCTCGGGGATTGATACGACCCCCGCTCTAATCTCTAAGCTAAACGTCATACGAAAACGAGAAGTGTCATCGGAAATTGCACGAGTGGGACCAGAAACCACCACCAAAATTTACCACCCCCCAGAAAAGTGACGTCACTAGGCCAGGGAGCCTAGGTTTCCATGGCTTGCATCATGTTTTTGCTCTTGGAAGTTCATTTTGGGAGATATTTGAGAAAAATGGGAATCAACAAAGGAATGCGAAATTGACCATCACCCTAACATTTAACGACCCACCCACAAATACAATTTTATTTGATTTAACTTCACAATTTTGGGTTCTTACTTTTCTTTAATTTTTATTTTCCTAATGAGTAGAGCGAACGGAAAAACGTTCGAAGATTGATTGTATTTCTGTTCGATGGGTTTTTCAGTGATTGCACCCGTCACAGTAGAAAAGCCACTCCCCGACGAGGCGGCTGGGCGGTCACCAAATAGGCGGCGGTGGAGGTCCTTCACAAGGCGGTGGCAGTGGCGGGAGTTTTCAGCGAGGCGGTAGCGTCAGTCCCAATGAGGCTTCGGCAACGGTCCTCGACGAGGCGGCGGCAGCGGCCTCCGGCGAGATGTCGGCTGCGTCGGTGCCCAGTGACGCTTCGTCAACGGTCCCCAATGAGGCGGCGGCAGCGGTCCCCGACGATGCGGCGCCGTAGGTCGCCGACGAGGCAGCGGGCTGCGGCGGTACACAGTGGGGGCGCGGCACAGGTCTGCGACTAGGCGGTGGGGGTACCTGATATAGCGACCCAGGAAGACGAAGTGGTAATGGTCTTATCGATTCCCGTCGTCATGTTATCTTCATTTTCCATCAGAGAGGTCGCTATATACGAAACAAATCTATTTATACACAATCATAATGCAATGCTCAACATCTCACAAGCACAGCAATGACGAAAACAGAAAGCCAGCCACATCCTTTAAATGGCACGAGTTAGGATGACATTTTAAGGGAAAAGTGTGTCTTGGCCTAAACTCAGGCCACCCGGCCCGAGTTGAGCGGTAAAAATGATTGCCCTTCAACTCGGGTCACCATAAAAAATGTGGAATGTCTATAAAACGTACAAGCAAACAAATAGGAATAATTATTATAAGTGTGCAATGAAGTATTTTGCAACTTTAAATGCACCATCAATACCCATCATTTTAAAAACACAGGCTAAAATCTCACTACAAGAGTATAGCGCTATGTTAGGTCTCAGCGAGTCAGAGTTCGGGCCAACCCGTAGTACAGGGACTAGTTCAGTGTTCCGTCTTCTGATTGGTCGTCTGTTACATATCATGTCATTGGTCCAACTTGAGGCGGCAGCAGATAGATTAAATGACGCAATAGTATCATTTATCCAGGGGCCATCGGAGTTTTGGTCCGGGACAAGGAGGTTTGTTAAGCGTGAGTGGCCCGAGTTTGGCGTTTTACCCTAGCTTACATGATCATACAATAATCTAGAGGTCAAGCACGACATTATACAGCCCTTAGGGTTAATGATTGTCAACTAAAATTAGGTTGAAAATCAATTCAACAATTTCAACCATGCAATCACCAGGATTGAAGATGGAGGTAATCCCCACGCATTAGCCCTCCTCGTAGCCCTCCTCATATAAACAATGCATCTGAGCTACCATCAGCTGACTGATAGTCAGCTGTTGGTGATGTCACTCAAACTTACAGACTCCTCCAGCTGAGTCAAGGCCGTATACGGAGGGAAAATCATAAGCTTCTGCGCATCTTTCTGCGCAGATTTCCTCATGACGTGCACGATACGTCACCCGCCCGCTCTGTAACAACATATGGACATGGGACGAGCGGCGCGCAAGATGTAAAGTAGTGAATTTCCTCCAATGAACGTCGTTTTCTTCGAAGTAACTAACCAAAATATGTAGGCGCCTCTTTTCCTTCAGAACAATGCCATTATTGTCAGCGTGGAGCCACAAGCTTAAGCTAGGGAATGCAGCATGTGAAACGCTTCCATCTCGCCGCACTTTATAACGATAGGGTCGCGGGAGAATGTGGAAGCGATGCGCTGGACTCGGGGTGGCACTAAGGGAGTAGCCACCCTCGCAGCCTAGGGAAGGTGTTAGCACTGGTATTTTGAATGCATTCACAGACATTGTTGGCATTTAATTTACTAACTCGCTCCATACGATCAGCTGAAGCCTACCCCGTGCATGGACGCATCCATGTGTCCTTTTGAAACTGGTGCATGATGTCGGAGACCTGCATGGAAGCAATGCAGGAAACTTTTTCGCTACTTAGCTTGAAGTCAATGTAGATTGAACCAGGCTTGCCCGTCAAGATGCATTTCTTACTGGTCTTAAGCGGGAAGAGACCGCAAACCATGCCACGAATCGGGCGTAAGTCAACACATGAGAACGGCGCATCCATGCTTTTTGTAGTGGGAGGACTCAAGCTGAGAGGGGGATTTCTTCACACAAACCTTATCCCATGGGGGGTGAGGCTGAAAGTGTGGGGCGCACTTCGATGGGAGGAGGCTGTCTGGGTGTCTCGGCGAGGAGGGTCTACTCTAGAAATCGGCATCCGTACGGATATCCACGGATATCGTGCATATTCGTGCTGTGGATGGATATGGATGGATGATTTATTGCCTATATTTCAAATGGATGGATATGGATGGATGACAGTTTTCACTGATGGATGCGGATGGAGATTTTATTTTATTGTGGATAAATGTGCCTGACTGTTGAACCCTTGTTTTTCAGTGAATTAACGTGCAATTACAGAAGACCATTTTACAATGGCCACTTGCGAGCTACTCTGAGTTTTAAATCAGCACCTAACCCGACATATGTGTAAAGATATGTCAAATGCACAAAGTCACGTCTAGTGTGGCCCGAGATCATCATATCAACCATGGCTGTGAGTAAGCAGGAAATATCGAGGCTTTCTGCGGTCAAACAGCCCGAGAGTCAACCTCTGCGCCAACGAAGAAGGCCGATCTGCTGTTTGGGACAATTTTCGATGTGTGGAGTTAGATGAGCGTCGCGTCGCCTTTGTTGCCTGTGTCAACTGCCACTCCATCTATGGTCATAGTAATAAAGATGGCACAACCAACCTTAGAAATCATAAGTGTGGTTTGAAAGGGCCAGAGGCAGGCCAACAGACCCTGACTTCGTTATGTGGTTCGACTGCCGCGCCGAACGCGGTCAGCGAAGCCAAACGGCGTGTCGCAGCAAAAGCAGCCATGTGCACTGCCCAGGATTTTCGCCCCTATACCTTCGTGGAAGGAGAAGGCTTCCGTCACCTCACTCAGGAGCTGCTGGACCTAGTGACGGCAAACTCGGCAAAACACCTAAAAGCAGACGACGTGCTCCCGAGCGCGCGCACAGTTGGTTGTGAAGTACAGAAGCAGGCGAATGACAGGCGGGGCCAACTTCGCCGTGAACTAGAGGAAACCATAAGTGAAGCAGTGACAACTGATGGCTGGACGTACAGCACCACACACCATAAGTTCATCTCCGTTACCCTTCACAGCGTAGCAGACACGAAAGGACGGCTGGAGGTCAAAAGCAAAGTGCTTGGCGTCAGAGCTATGGATGAAGTCCACACGGCAGTCAACATTTTCGCAGTGATCAGCTCTGTTCTCGACGAGTTCATACCTAACTGGGAACAAGACGGTCGTGTCAGTGCCGTGGTCACTAATAACGCAGCCAACATGCGCGCTGCGTTGGATCGACGTGTCTCGCTTTGGCTCGGCTGCACCTGTCACCAGCTTCACCTGGTGAAGGCAGCTCTGGAGCCGGCGACGGGTGAGCGCCGTCAGTGGACTGAGGAGAGTGAGGACGCCCTGCCAACCGTAGCGCAAAGAATCTGCGATCAGCTAAAGTCCAGCAAACAGCTGGTCTCGCTGGTGAGGCGAAAGGACCTGGACAGGCACCTCACCCAAACCCTCAAACGGGAGTGCGAGACCCGCTGGCACAGCACGCTCATCATGGTGAAGTCCATCCTGGAGGCCATGGAAGACATGCGCCGCCTGCCGGCGTTTGTGGACGACCCGCCAGTAGAGAAGCTGCTAGACAGCCTGCGCGTCAGCACCTTGCGTCAGATTGTTGACGTCCTGGAGCCGCTGGCGCTGGCTAGCAACCAGCTGAGCTGCGAGCGTTCGCCCACCATCCACTTGGTCGTGCCCTGCTTGGAGCGGCTCCTGCAGCACCTGAAAGCAGATGAGGAAGGCGACCTCATTGCGGAAGAGTTGAAGCGCCGCCTAAGAGAAAGTCTGTTGCAGGAGTACAAGGTGAAACCAGCACACGTGGCGGCGGCACTCCTGTGGCCGCCTCACCGTCGTCTTCAAATTCCTGGATGCACGGCTGAAGCAGGAGGGCCAAAACCTGATGGCCGACTTGGCGAAGCAGCTCGTGCGGATCCGAGATCGTGGCAGCTGCAGGCGTGCAGCCGCTGCCGACCGCGACTCACCAGACGTGCCACTACCTGCAGAATCGCACCCATCACAGTCAGGGCTGATCAATAGCAGCATGGCAAGTTTCTTCAGCTTTGCAGCTGAAGAATCTACCGAAGCCGAAGCCAATCTATCGCGGTTTTTACAAGCGGAGCTTGCTGAATACATGGAGCAGCCGGGGCCCGAACTGGCAGTCTGTCGTGATCCACGTGGGCAAGACATCCTAAAGTTCTGGTCGGCGCGCGGCGCCCGGGAAAGGTTCTGCCTGTTGCATCAGCTGGCACGGAACCTTCTGGCAGTGCCTGCTGCCAGCACTTCATCAGAACGCGCATTCTCAGCGAGTGGGCGTATCCTGGAGGAGCGCCGTTCCCAGCTCGCTCCTGAGAGCGTCGACACGCCAGTGTGAAATTTTTCAAGAAAATGGATGGAAGATACCACCTAATGAAAGTTCAATCAACCTCCCCGTCTATGGCTTTTGTGACATCCTTGCTTACTGGCTGGTGATTATGAAGCCAACATGAACTCAACTGAAGACATCCTGATGCCCTTCAACAATTCAAATATGCCATAGTTGGGGTGCACCAATGACCTGTGATCAGGAAACCTCCTGAAACCGTATCACAGAGCCTCTTCTGTTTCAGATAGTCTACCCAGTATCCTGAAACACGGTATCATCCAGCACTCCTGAAGTCCTTATTCAACAAGTAATGAAACCCTTCATTGAATACAATATGCAGGCGTATCAAAGTTGCTCAGTGATAAATTATTCCTCTTTCTGAATACACCACTTTCTGAACACTCAATCGACATCCTTCTCCAAGAAGTATCAGCATCCTGCTCATTGATATGAAGTATTTATGTCTCCTTTGTAACAGTATCTCGTTTATAAATGGCATGAGCATGCCCTGAATATGGAATGGTGTTACACGAACATTTTGCAATGCAATTTCGGGTATAGGGATGACCTATGTGATACGGGATACAATGCCAGTTCATAATATGGGCGCTGTATGACCGAAGCAGTCGATGCGCCCCTAAGCCCAAATAACCAACAAACCAGTTCATCATAGTTATTATTCTCCTTATCCCGAATACATCTTTTCTTAAATTATGAATCTTAAAACAAATGATAAAGGTCCAGTCGTAATCACCTACACCATGAACTCAAATTTTAGTCTGAAAGACATCAAAAATATTTTAAATTACACTAATTACATGTCAAATTTCGACATCCTTCTATCCTCATTTCGACATCCCACACCTAATGAAAAACCGATATTTTAACACTGCGACACGCTGATGGTTGGTTCTGCGAAAGCAGTAAGAGAAGTCGACCTGCAACTAGTTGGTGGTGATGGACGGTGTTGTATCACACAGTGCCAACTTTTTGGGCATGTGCTCTTTCACGTGTCTTTCATGTTCATGCCTCTTACTTTCCCTTAGCACAGCATTCACAAGTTGTTGAATGAACACCAAATGTTGCTTGTTTTCAGCTCGCTCTTTGGAGCATAGTACTGCAACGAAGTGATTCAGAACTAAACCTACAAAAGAACCTACCAAATAGGTCGGTCGACCCACAACTAGTCACTAGTTCTGACTGCTGAACGTTTTTATTAGGTATAGCTTCACCGTTGTTAATGTCACCTGCCTACTCATTCATGTGCACATACTGGAAATACACATGATTCACGCAAAACCAGGTATTTGTAGTCGTGTACAGCGTTGATTTATTTATTGGAAAAACGTTACCAACAGATGTTGTATCCATCCAGAAACAAATGATGTCAATTATTAACCCGTCCCGTCTGGGGGGGGGTCTTTAACCGCCCCCTCAGGGTTTTCGCGGATAGCGGACGAACGGCGAGGGGCAGCGCGCCCAAATTTGGCATACCTTTTCCCACATCAATTTGACATGCTGATTCAAAAATGTTAGGTCAGGTCCTCTAGGGTCAACGAGTTAGTCATGGTGAAGTGAGGTCACCTCCAAAAAAAATTAAACCAGTCGTCACGCTTTAACGGATACAGATATTTTAATGCAACTTTCAGCGTTTGCTTATCTTTACGGATGCAACAAAACCTACTAGTGGAATGTTTTTTTTTTCATTTTTGACTACATTTAAATTTTGCGTATTTGCAAATTACAGTTCAAACACAGGATTCTGGGTAAAGTAAGCATTTGTATTCGGGAAAATTAACTTCCAACAATGTTTCTCGGTCTACTCTACCCATTGGAAAAGAAAAATTAAAGAAAACTTGAAAACTCAAAATAATATTTCCAAAAAAAAAACAAAAAATGGGGGAGGAAAAATTGTAGCCCTGGTCGATTTCGCTGTCCTTTTCTCATTCCAAATAATTTTTTCTTCTTCATATAACCCCAAAATGAACGCTCAGAGGCAAAAACATAATGTAAGTCATGAAAAGTCTGGGAAATCTATCCACCTGGTGACGTCACTTTCGGGTTTAAATTTTTTAGAGGGTGGACCCGGACCCTACTCGTCGAGCGCTTTCCGATGACACCTCTTTGATTTTCGTGCGATGCTTAATCTGGATTTTAGAGGGGGTCTTTAACCGCCCCCCGAGGCGGGGTGTGAGTATTTGACTGGAAAGACGGCGCGGGTTAAAACGGCGTTTTCCATAATTTCTTTTTCGTGTCTTTCCACCGTCGTGATAAACGCGTCATTTGGCCCGAAAACATTATGAAGGTAGCAATTTACAAGTCATGTTGACGTGTACTAATCTGAAAGGGTCATGGCATATATGGGTGGATATGGATGCAGCATATTATGTAGGCGGATGGATATGGATGGATAGGAAATTTGCTTCATGGATACGGATGGATATGGATAACACATGAGATGAAACTGGTGAATGGATAAGGATGGATACGAATTTAGGCTGACGGATGCGGATGGATATGAATATAAAAAATGTCATCCATATCGACCTCTAGTCTACTCTCATCCGGCCTTGTCTACTGCGGTCATGGTGTAGGGCTGCAGTTGGATTTCTCGAGGGTTTCATGCGGCTCCTTCACGGGAACCTCCTGCCCAGAGGCGAAAAAAGCCGGCGACACGCCGACGCATGCCGGTGATAGCTAAAGGGACACGGAAGATTAGTGAGAGACATGTCTTTTTCTTTCCGAGCTTAAAAAAACGTATTTTTAACGTAATTTTTTAGAACGAATCGTATCAGTCCATTCTTTGGCTAGTTTACATTAGAAGACGGCACATTTTATATATAGTGGTGGCGTCCTTATGAGACAGCTGCTGGCTGAAAAAAAGTTGCAGTCGAGCGGCGGCCTGTACTAAATCCTCATAGAGGTCGTCACCTTGTCGGTGAGTCAGCCGATAGCTGTCTCATGCGGGACATTTGTGGCGCGCTTAAACTTGCTGAACGAAGGAAAATCGGGTCCTGGTAAATGACATCATGAAAGTTAAGGGCATCTGCCTGCTCTTAATTAACGCAATAATTCGTGAAACAAAAAAGCAAATCAACACGGAAGACATTTGTTTCAAGCAAATCACAACAGGTACCTAAAATATTGTCACTTCCTTTTATAGATCCGCGGGTACGTATATAGTTTTCTGTGATGTCATTTGGAGAATGGAAAATGGAGAATTGGAGAATGGAGATACTTGATGGCTTGAATGGTTTGCCATGATCTTTGTCCACCGTTTGGTTCGTTCGTCAGGCCTCTGTGCGAATAGTGGCAGTTCTGCGCTCTTTTTTTGCCCTTGTAGAGTAGCTGGAGCCATGGGGAAGTCGACGCCTTCTGCACCATCAAGGAAGAAGGTGACTTGCGGCTATGAAAGCTGTAGTTATGAAGGAGAAATGCGCAACATGAAGAGGCACAATAAGTTGAGGCACGGAGGTGGGCCGTTGCGAGTAAATATGTCATTCGGTGTAGGAGGAAAGTGGGAACGATGGTGTAGACCGGTGCCGAATGACGATGTCAACGAATCATCAGGAGCAGGTAATTAATGCTTTTTTTGTGTGTGTGGTGATTCACTGGACAATTATATGCATTCGATGAATTTATTTTCTTGTGCTGGCTGTGCCTGCTGACCAGGTTTATGTACCCAGGTAGCCAGCCGATATCACCAAGCGGTGGCAGGCTGGCAAAACTCACACACACACACGTAGGTAGGTAGGTAGGTAGGTAGGACCTACCCGCCTAACACAGGGCTCTGTTTGTGCTTTGTAGTCCTAAATACGGACAAGTATGGGCGCAATATGACCAGAGCAGTCAAAGCGTTCGAAAGCCCAAATAACTAACTAACTAAATATGGACAAGAAGTTGTGGGGTAAAGCAATATGGCGAGGATGCTTTTCTTCCAGCCTGAAACATCTGAATCTGCTTGCACTGCCAATGAGTCAAGGATTTTGTTGCAGAGCTGTTAATTGTCAAGCAATACCACTCAACCCAAGATAAGAAGAATGAGATGATAATTAAGTGGGGGATGATGTTCTAGGTGCAAAAATTAATATAGCAATAGTCAATGTCTAATTCTGTATCATGTCCACATTTTCAGCATACAAAGTAATGTCCACATTTTCAGTCAGCATTCCTGCTAACAGCATGCAAAGCAATGCTTTAAAAATACAAATTAAACTTAGTCTGTCCTCCCCTTGAAGAAAAACAAAACAAAAAGGAAACTGGAAATATTCAATGGTATTATTGCATTTTAAGGTAGCCAGAAGACAAGTTTTACACACATTTTACTTCATGAACATATCAAGGTGTTAGGTGATGCTCTAGTTGAAATATTTTTGGATTTTAGTGATTGTTTAAAATACAATTCATGTAATTTCTTTTCTTGAAGTGGAGGTGAGGCTATGTTAGGCTTGGTTACTTTTTCTGTATTATTTGTGTGATTTGGTGAGCACCACCGCAACTAGTCCAGCAATCATTGTCATCAGGCAATGGTCAGCATATTTGAGACAAAATGTTATGCTGAGCATTTTGTAACTACATGCCAGTATGGAGAAAAACAAGGTATACAATGATGCAACAATATGGTAACCCTGCTTTGAGACTGGTACAATGTTGTAGTGATTTTGTTGTACCATGAAAAAGAGCTGATGCATTTGTATGTAATCTAGAGCTGATTTGAACTCAATTTTATACTTGCATCAAGCATGTACCATAATATCAGTGCTGACTTCTCCCTTACAATGAATATGTACAGGATGACATGGATTGTTCCCAACCTGTCAAACCTGTAGTTTTTACAATAATGTATTCAAGAAGATGATACATTTCTTTGCTCATTTGAGAAGGAATTCATGGCTCATTCTGCTCTGTTACATATCTCATTGAAACCACATATTTTCGAACTACTCCACCTGGGAACACATCCATGCCTTCATTAGGTCCTAAATCATTTTAATTTCAACCATCACTTCTGAAGACTGAGAAATCAATAAGAAGCATGCATTTGCAACGTGTTTTGGGGAATGGCCCAATAGTGCATCCACTTTCCTTTTGTTAACATCTGCCTCAAACTGCCTGAGCTTCACCAATTCCACTTCCCATGGAATTTCCAATTTATTCAATGAATGATGGAAATTCACATGGAAATGCACTGATTTGTATCCCATTTAAAGTACACATATGAGTTATTTTTCATAGCATGCTCTTGAACTATATGTATGGTCTTGTTTAACTAACCTATTGGAGTTCATTGAGTATGTTACCAAAGAAGTAGACAATGAAAGCAGGATGGATGTTGTGTACTTGGACTTTAGCAAAGCTTTTGATAAAGTTCCACATGGAAGGTTAATTCATCAATTACAACAACATGGGATTGTAGGAAAAGTTCTACATTGGATTGAAGCATGGTTGCAGGGAAGGAAACAAAGGGTAGTATTGAATGGATGTAAATCTGGTTGGAAAGATGTTCTGAGTGGAGTGCCACAGGGCTCTGTTCTAGGGCCCCTCCTCTTTATCATCTTTGTGAACAACATTGAAGTAGGGCTGAGGAATAGAGTGTTCAAATTTGCTGATGACATCAAGCTGGTAGGAGTGGCTAACAGCAGAGATCAATCTAGTAATATTCAACTAGATTTGGACGACCTAAAAGAGTGGGCTGATCAATGGCAGATGACTTTCAACTATGATAAGTGTAAGGTTATGCATATAGGGTCTGCAGGCGAGACATTCAGTTATAAAATGGGAGGGAGGGAACTGGATGTTATTGAAGAGGAAAGGGACTTAGGTGTGTTGGTCTCAAAAGACCTTAAAGCAGAAAAACAATGTATCTCAGCTAGAAATAGGGCACTCAGAATGCTGGGACTCATTAATAGAAGTGTGAAATATAAGAGCAGGGAAGTCATGAAAAAGCTGTACTCAGCATATGTGCGGCCCCACTTGGAGTACTCTGTACAAGCATGGAGCCCCTACCTAGAAAAGGATATAGATATGTTAGAAAGAGTCCAGCGCAAAGCCACTAGACTCGTCAGTGGATTAAGTAACTTAGAATATGGAGAAAGGCTTAATGCATTAGATATGTACTCACTCAAGTATAGGAGATTAAGGGGAGACATGATTGAAATGTACAAAATTGTTAGAGGGCTAGATCAGGTCAATTTGAATGATGCTCTGCAGTTTAGAGTATCCCATAGGGGTCATCAATTCAGGTTAGACAAAATGAGGTGCCGGACAGTTAAACGACAACAGGTCTTCAGTCAAAGGGTTGTTGACCAATGGAATAGGCTGCCTGCTGATGCAGTGGGGAGTCCCTCATTGAATGTCTTTAAAAGTAGGGTGGATAATTTTTTTAGACAGGAAAATGTTGTTTTTGAATTCTAACTTGTGATGCATGGGATATTGAGTATTTTCACTAGCTATATAGGGTATAACATTATGCTAGTATTATGTTGTACTATATGGGGTGTACCTAGCAGTGGATTTGGCAACTTCCTTTGCGATGTCATACTGATGAGATTGGCTGTGGTGGCACAGGTGGAGGGATTGCATGGGTTTGGAATTGATAGGTGTGAACATGTACTTTCTAATATCTTCTAGACAGGCTTGACCCAGATGGGCCCTTGTGGCCCTTATTAAGCCTTAACACTTTATGACTTTATGACTTTATGACTTTATGGTGGAATACATTACAGGTTATATCAAATAGTTGTCTGAATTTTCATGAAATTGGGACATATCAGGAAAAGGCCTACAAATGAACATTTTATTGTCATAAATAGCTTTAAAAATAGTGCCAAGGTTTCTCTCATATCACAGGACCAAGCATTCATTTCGATCCTTACCATGTTCTGTTAACTATGGTATTTGACAGAAAAAGAGGATGTGGTGTGATTCATCGCTATCATTGTGGGTTGAAGTGCTCATTATCTCCTGCAGATTCAGCCATGGAATGCATTGGCTCCAAGGCTGAGGAAGCACCTGATGTGGATTATCCAGCCATGGATGCTCCTGATGCCCAACTTGAGGAACCAGTCCAGAAGGCATGTGCGAATGCTGGATTAGATAAGACTACTAATCAACAAGGAACTACTGTATGAGGTAATTGATATTTACTAATTTAGGATCATATAAATGTGTTATGCATTTGCAGCATTCTTTGCCACTGGACATGCACATTCATCAGGTAGGAGCCCATGTATTTCAAAACTGTTTTTTCTCTGTGTGTGTGTGGGGGGGGGGGGGTCATTTTGTGCATAATTAAAAAGAAAGCAAAATATTCAGAGTCAGAAAAGGGAGGCTGTGGACCATGACCATAAGATCTTTGTCCATAAAAATCCAATGTTTTTATTTTAAAAATTATCCTTTTTGGTTTTCTATATAAATGTTTGCTGGATAGAGCGGACTGCAGCGTGTTCTTTGCAGTCAACTTCCTCTCATAAAATGCTTGTCTTAGCCAGAATCTTAAATATTATTCCTTATGGGTGAATATACAAAACTAATGTCATAAAAATCCTCTGGTGCATTTTCTTCCATCCCTAAAGAGAACCAAATGCTGAAAGTTTCAGTCAAACATCTTTTTCCGTTAAAACGTGACGACTGGTTTAGCTTTTCTGCAGGTCACCTCACTTGACCGTAGCTAACTCGTTGACCATAGATGACCTGACCTCAAAATTTTCATACAAGATGCCAAATTTATGTGGAAAAGGGATGTCAAATTAAAAACGGCGCGCCGTTCTATCACTATCCGCGGTGAACCTTGCGTGGTGGGGCCAAGCGGTGAACCCGCCGTGGTGCATATCAGCCACTGGGCATGATAAGGGCGCTCCGAGAGCACCCATAAGGCACTCCGAGAGTGATTCAGGGAATTTCGAAGGCGCCGTTAAGGCATCACGATGCTTCATGGTATGGCGTGGGAGTTCTTTATTCAAGGTTACTTTGGTCAGGTTTGGGTAGGAGCAATATTAGTTAAATTGCGAAGCAATAAAAATAATAATTTCCTAGTCGATATTCCCTACCATACTTGCCCAGCATGCGGGCTAGCAACGTTATTGTCTTCAGTATCTATAATTCGAAGATCCATACTGATAATGCGTCCTATAATCCTTCCACGTACAAATGTAGCACCAGGTGTTCAAAATGGCATTACGAATGTGACGTAACCAGTATAAACGAAAATGTGTTTCAACTAGAAGAGTTGGAGAATGCCGGTATGTTTATGCCGATATATACTTGATCGCTTGGCATAACAACTGAAGCTGAACAAAATCCTTAAACCGAGCAGCGCGGCATAATTTCCCGTCCTTCGCATTGCGCGTATTAATGTGATCTCCGTACCAGCGTTTGGTCCCTGATGTAGCTCCATTCCTGAACTTGTAGAGGTACTTGGAACATTTTGGTGTAATTCTTGGTTGACCCTGAAGGTCAGTTCAAATAAATCAGCATTGGGGTGCAGCCAGCTACCATGTCGTCATCGGTATCCTGAGGCCCTGGCCACGAAGTAATGCGATTTCGTACGCCAATGTTGATGATATGCAACTTGCGTGCTTGCCCAGCTAGTGTTAAAGCTGCCTGCCATGACAATTTTCAAGTTCGAGGGGTGCATGAAAAGATGGGAAACACATCTGGGCCAACACTAGGGGCGCCTGGACAGACGTGAAGGACGCCGATGCCATGCTATGACCGAACCTTCACTGTATTTTTCGGGAGGAGAGAGGGATGTATTACGATCACGATAGGGACACTATGCTGCATAGCGCACTATGACTTTAAATGTCCGCCGTGACCAAATCATACATGTCGCTGGTGTAAGCCGACATTTAACATTGGAGTAAACATTGGGCTGCATCACACGTCACTTGATTCATGTTCCGTTCATTTATGTGTCACTCGGGCATGAACAAAAAATGAGATGTGGTTGCCATTTAGCTTTAAAAAAATGAATATGCGGGACTTTGTGCCACCTATGGCATCACAACTATGTAAACGCGAGTTAACCACACCGCAAATTATGAATATATCGTGTTTCTATTTCAGTGTCGTCGTCCGTTGAACCAAGCTGCACTCTGGAAACGAGGGTATCGGCATTAGAGAGGGACACCACCATAATTTTTCGACTGATGGGAAGTGCAGGTGCGGTGACCTCGACCAATCCTCAGCTACCTAGCAACGTCGACGCCGCCATCAGATCTGCCAGAGGCGTCGATGATCTGCTTGCAGCCTGTGGAGGCCTCTTAAAGACGGCTGAGACGACGGATGGCTTTTATTGCTCCGTGTGTACGAAGGACGCATCGGGCACCCAACAAAGCCTTCCAGGTGTGTTCTCGTACAACTTTAGCAAAGTCACTGCTTTCACATACGCCGAGCATTTGCCACTGCCTTTCAGAAGGCTGAAGGACACCGTGAGGAGGCACTTCGACAGCGAGCGACATGTCCGAGCTCGGAAAGCGTCCGAGGAGAAGTCTCGACAGGCCTCAGCTCGAGAAAAGGAAGCCAGAAGTGTCGCTATGCGAGTGCTGAGGACGGCATATTATGTCTTGAAAAAGTCGTTGTCACATACCGTGTTCGAAAACCTCATCATCCTCCAACATATTAATGGAGTGAACGTGGGTGATATTAATCACTCAAAAATGTTCATGATGCAAGTGCGAGAGCTGTTCACAGCGGAAATCATTCGAAAGCTCGCTGATCACGTCAGAAGCCAGCCGTGTGTCGCACTGATGGCTGACAAACTTACTATCAACCACAGGACGATCGACATCACTGCCATTACGACGATCGTGCCCGATGCTCCCGTAGGGCAAATGCTACAAAGCTTCGGTGCTTGGGGCGCCCGTAGTCAAGGACCACGACGGCGACGGACATGCTCGGCTGCTGCGAGCTACCTTAGCCGGAATCGGCATCGCATGCACCGAGCAGCTGTCTGCAATTGCAGCAGATGGCCAGGTGCACCACAATGGTGTGCCCGGCAAGCTGTTCAGGATGATGAACTGTGAAAATGAAAACCGGCCGCCGTCTGCTGCTTGCGTGCTGTGTGTGTGGGACGGTTCGCACCTGTTCAATATGGCCAATGGGGACGCCCGCCGCGACTCGACGTGCCGCTGGGTGGATGCCACCATGGCTAAGGGGTATCTTCCCCATCTCTTGAATCCTCGTATGTTTTCGTCATCGGGATCCTATCTATTCTTCACTATATAAGCAGTTGAAATAATCAGTGGTTTGTGCATTCACAGATGGAGACTTCCTAGCACGGGTAGCTGTCATAATCGACGTGTACAAGGTGCTGGCTAGTGGAAGCCGGATACAGTAGCAGGTGCAGAGCCTGTCGTGGCAGTACGTGCGCGGCTTCGGACACACCATCTGCACCATCCGTGAAATGGCTGACATTCTGGATGTCCCCACCCGCGGCGACGTCTCCGTGGCAGACATGATTTAGTTTACCGATATGGATACCAGATGGCCAACTCTGTCGAGCTTCTCGCCGTGCGACAAAGCAGTGGTGAGCAGCGCTATTTTACCCTTAAGAGTCATCCTTGAAACATACCTATTTGCGTTTATCCGGAGTATTTCTAGCATTCATATTGCGCTTATCCAGCATATAAAAGCCAGTCTTGAGCCCACATCGTCGCCCACGTGGGCATTCAGTCGTCTCGCATCCGCAATACCAATGGCCTCTATGTATGTTCTGTTCATGTTCAATATCTGTATGCTCTGTGTGTGTTCTGTTCTGTTCCTTTATTTATTTGTCATTGTAGGCTATCTGTTTTGTTTTCAACATAAAGTAGCTCATCGATATGCAAATAGTAATATAATTATTATTTTTTATCCGAGTTGTTCTTGGGGGGCTTGAGGAGCCAGGGTTCTATTGCTAAGCAGAGCTTGTTGCGTGAACCCTGGCCCCACCACCCGATCCATGAACTCCAGCTCAACGGCAGAATTTAGACCGAAAGTTTAACGTGCCGCCAATGCACCGACACCACCGCCCGGTAGCTCCTTCCCGGCCTTATCGGGCCACCTGCCAACTGACACTCCCGGCCGGGGGCTAAATGCGAGCGCGCGAAGCGGTTCGAACCCTGTGTTGCCAGTGCAGGGGAGACCAGTGCAGGCCAGCGCTCTAACCAACTGAGCTGCCGGGACGGCAAATTTCCTCGCTCGCTATTACAAATTTACCCTAGCTTAGCCTAGATGATGGGCTTGGCTTATTGATGAATACACTTTTGAACCATATATGTTAGTTTTTCCAAGTAAAAGCACTTTTTATACAACGCTGTAACAGGTTGTGACTGCCAAAGCTAACCTTTTCCATCATCACACGCTTTTTCCGGTCTTTTCACGAACGATGCGTTCCATGTATTTGCACATGCATATTATAAGTGAGAGTACTGTGATAGATGGCTGAGTAGTTATTTCGTTCCACTATTGACCGTGGCATTTGCCTGCCGAAGCACTTCGAATTAATTTCCTTAAAAAAATATCCAGGCCGTATTGTTTTATACTTCTCGTGTACAGCTAATTCAGGCTCTGCCATTCGTTCACAGACGAAGGGCGCCACAGCCTTCTGTCGTAGCTTGGCCAGGCAATTGAGGCACAGGCGAGGTGGCTTGAATGCGACCGGTTCAAGAATGGGCACAGACAACCTGAGCCTGATGGACGCCATGCTCGACATCAGGGAGGTGGCCGATGTGGAGCGCATCAGGGCCACCAGTGACGCCAGTGCCGGCACCATCCAGCGTGCTGCCAGTCGCCTGGTGGCCCGCCGCGTCGTTCCGCCGTCGTGCCGCTTGTCCCTCGAATCCGCGACCGCAGGCTACAAGGTGCTGTACGAGCCGCGCTGCGCGAATGGGTGCAACCAGCAGCTGATCAAGGTACTGTGGAAGAGCCGCAACAGTACGCCCAGTCTTGAACCCTACGTGGACTTGGTAACCCGACTGTGGCTCATCTTCCCTATTGAAAGTGTTGTAGAAAGCATGGGGAGTGCAGTGCAGAAAGTGTTCGGCATGCACCGTCAGCTCGACCACGCCAACGCGGCGAAGGAGCTGGTAGTGCGCTGGAACGGGCCGGACCCGTGCCAGGCCGATGATGTGATCCGGGCCGTTCAGCGCAAAGCCGGGTTCAACTTTACCCGGCACTCGACAAGTCTGCGCCAGTCGCTGGCTGGCACTGTCATCACGCGCCACAAAAGCACGGTATCTGCTAAGGTGTCTTCCCTTCCTGCCAAGTTGAGAGGCAGGCGATGCAATGTGGCCTCAACTGATTAGCCACAAATAACATAAAAAGTATGACTCCACGACCTAGCCTAGCTCAGGTCTTTGCCCTTAAACTCTTCTTACCTACCAGCAGCGTGTACCTGAGTGTGCGGGAAAATTCCAGTTATACACCATTTTGAGAACGTTGGGGACGGCCGCACGAGCCCGCTGCCCGCCAACCGCTTTCTGTCGTCTTCCCATTTGCTGGATAACCAGCTCAATCTGGAGGATAATATTAAGGGAACGTTGAAGTACCTTGGCATGTCGTATCGGAATGGTCCGCTTATTAGGTCAGCTCTCTGCTGTGCCAACCAGGAAGCTTCATGACATAGCCATGGGTGAAAGCTGCATTGTTCGAACTGATAACCAAGGTCCAAACAGCTTCTTCCTGCGGCATCCACCGGTGGTCCCCAAACATATTTCGTGCACTTAATGGTGACACAGCTCACGATTCAAACATAAAAAGTGTCTCTCCAATTTCTGGCTGAAATATGTATCAACTGCAACGAGGATCAAACATTCTTTTTCAACGCCGCGAAGCAGGTGTGCGAGGCACTTGTTTTATGAAACATATATGCACAACAATTGAGACAGCTCACAGATTCGTCGGTGACAGCTTCGCCATTTTTTTCATCCCTGCCAAATGCGTTGCCTTCTTCAATCCGGAAAAGGGCATGGCCCACGTCTTGGTTAGTGTGGTTCGAAAAGGCTTTAGGTGGCGACATCTGCCGTGGATGGAGGCGATTGTGGGGGACTGAACGTGCTACAAACAGCGTCAATCTTATCTATAGCTCCCCTAGTGCGTGTGTGTCATTTACCGTGCGACTCTTATCCATTCTTTCGTAGTTGCCTATGTGACACTTCCAATGCCCGCGTTTGTGTCTTTATCATCAACCTTCAAAGAGCAAATCTGGTGTTTCAGTATGAGGATATGGGAGTGCCTGCTTGAGCTATTCAAACATTTTGATGCAGAATTCCTAGGCATCATACGCTAAGGAATAATTTTTTACTCACCAGGCAAGTGTAAATGTGTGCTTTCACGTTCCTCCTGGTCAAATTGTAGGGTTCATGGAATTCAGCGCACCTTTCTGCTACTTTAATTGGGAAATGTAACCGACGTTTCAACGTGGCGTGTTCTCAAGTTACAAGCTAGGGTTCGACGTAGCGTTAACGCTATGTGAAAACTTCAGCCATATTCTTACCAAATACAGTAACACTGCGATTTTCCTGAAAATACGGATACTACAATTCGAGCCCTATAATTGTAGTATTGCAGATGGTATTTCTCACCATGAATCTCCTGCTTCTTTCCTGTCGAGTGCCTTAATGGTGGTGGAAAATGAATGTGGACAGCATGCAACGAACTGTTTTACAGTGGTGCCGGATATCTCTGGAGAAGCCAGGAGGCGGTCGAAGTCCTTATCTCCGAGACACTTACCTCCGATCTCGGAGGTCATGGGACGTGCGGGGCATTCAGCAGTCCCACATTGGCAGATGGCCCCAACGGGTTGGCGCTGTAATCACTGAATGACCTTCGATGGGTCAGATTGGGAGATCATGGTTCACAACGGACGCGAATAGAAAACGTGTCATAGCAGACCTTCAGAAGAATGCCACTGTCAATGGCTTCAGGCAGCCGTTGACAGTGGCCGTTCCGGAAGGCTGGCTTGCGTTATTCCCTCCCCCTGAGTACGGACGTTCAGCTGAGTTTTGGTTTAAGTCCGTCCCCAAATTGAACACAACTGCTGGCGTATTTTCTACTAGCTCCGTAGTAGAAGGGTCAATGTGTTCCGATCTAAGGATAATTATAGGGAAGGTGTGTGACGTTTGTTTTATATTCCAACGTGATCTCGGCCATTGAAGGTATTGAAAGCAGAATGTATTTATTCGAAATCATGACGCTTCAGGAGCAACCCTGCTAGGCAGTTGAACGGTCCAGAAAGGCAGTTACCTGATCCATCACTGTCCCTTTCTAAACCGACACACATGGCAAATAAATATGGAGGCGGGTGGTACAAAGTGAAATAAAGGTGGCCGATACAGTTGCCGGTTGACCTCGAGTAAATGCAATGCTATTTTCAGAAGTTGCTCCTGCGATGTTTAATCCAGCAATGACGTCGGTAGGTATTTATATATTCCAGGACTGGGTAATTGAGGCAGACTGTGCCGGCGCCGGCCGCCTAGCCAGCAGCCAGCAGACCATGGGCTAAAGGCCGTGTGCACATACTCGGTTAGTGGTTTCTTAGCTAGTGGCTTGGAGAATGAAAATGTCATGACCGATGCTGTCGTCAGCGTCCAAAACTCGCCGTTATGCCTTACGCTGCAGTGCGGTGTTCACTGGGCCGCTTTGTAATTCCACGTTTGTCTGAAGGAAACGTCTGTCAAACGATATGCTCCAGGATTTGACTGAGCTCGGATTCCCTGAAAATCGCATAGATCGTCACCAGTTATGCATATGGTTGGGTGCTATATTCCATCAGCAATAATCGTGCTCGTCCGGGATTTGAACCCGGGACCTCTCGCACCCTAAGCGAGAATCATACCCCTAGACCAACGAGCCATGGCACCAAACCGCTGTCCACAAGCACCGCTCGGTCCGTTACTTTCACCCGCAGTGTAACACGCTGTTCTGACCACGCCCTCCCCGGGCTTTGCTAGTGGATCCGCTCTCCATTTGGGCTCCAGATGAGCGGTGGCAGTGCTAGCGACTCAAGATTCTCCCCACCCACGCACATACTAACGTCGTGCAGCATGCTTCCCCGTCCAGGATCCAACTGCGCTCGTGTTTGTTAGTGGCCGTCCCCAGCTCCGATATATGTATGGAAACTAGGGTACGACGGCCAGTGTAACTAGGGTAGGCCAGCGTCTCCGGAATGGTGGTGCCGCCATCCCCGCTGGCTTGTGCCGACATTCTGTGGGAGTGGCCAGTTGTGTCACCTGGTGGCGCCACCGGCGAATCAGCTCAGCTCAGGTGGCAGCACAGTCGCTTAGTTGCAGGCGACAACAGTTGGACATAAAGACATAAAAGAGCAGTGCAACTATGAGTCACAAACGCCCTTCTTGGTTGCAATCTGGACATTCAACCAGTTTCCCATCAATTCCGTCGATCAGCCCTCCCTAGAATACTGAAAAGCCTATTCTTAAGGTGCTCCCTCCAGACCATGCACATGACTAGCCTCTAGCCCCATAACTGGTTGGAAAGTAAAACTAACATGAATTCGTCAAAAAAGCAGCTCTCCCCTGTGTGTAATCAGCTGGCTAAGCCCAATAACGACCCAAGTCAGTGGAACTGTAAACAAATCGACCAGAACACTTACCCCGCTTCTAGGCAGGTCACGTTTGGACAACTAGGTTGTTTGCATTTGAGAGCTTGGGCACGTCTGACGCGCATGGGATAAAGCTGACACGATTAATATTATTTAGCGGTTACTGATGCTTTGCTGGAAAACTCCCGGCGAGGGAGGGGGGTGGAGTGTTCTTAGAGGCGTGGCGGACCAAAGCGTCCATTTGCGCTGCATTTAAAGAGTAGGTTTTGCAAGCAAGTTGAAGGCAATTGCTCATTTACGTAAAAGGAGTGTTATCCCTAGAAAAAAAAAATTCATTAGGAATTTCCTAATGGTCTTGCCCCTTGCAAATTGGAACATTCCTAATGGTCTAATGGTCCTAATGGTACCTAATGGTCCTGATGGTACCTAATGGTTCTGATGGTACCTAATGGTCCTGATGGTACCTAATGGTCCTGATGGTACCTAATGGTCCTGATGGTACCTAATGGTCCTGATGGTACCTACTGGTCCTGATGGTACCTAATGGTCTTGATGGTAACTAATGGTCCTGATGCTATCTAGCGGTTCCAATAGTGTTTAGTGGTTCTAATGGTACCTAGCGGTTTTCTAATGGTTCCTGTGATCCTAATGGACCCCCATAGTCCAGATATCTCCTGGTAGCTCCTAGCGGTCTCAATGGTGGGCTTTCTACCATAAATAATTATTGGTATTGAGAACAGTTTTCGGATGTTCATCCGTGATGGTATGGTACGAATCCTCCAATTATGTTTCATACCTAGACACTATAATCAACGCTATGGCTTTTGCATTGCTCTGCCGTAGTTGGTGAACATGCATATCTGCGAACATTTTCGGACACTGTATCGCCTGATACAACGAACCACGTTAAAATCAGGTCCATGCACCAATACCATATACTGGTCGTGTTGGGTTTTGCTTTCTTAATTATTGATAGGAGTTCACGCAGCAACAATACTTCTGGAACCATCGGTAAGGGAGTCAGCTACGAAATCGAAAAGCAGCACACAGCACGGTAAAGGCCTACGAGTTCACATAACGGTTTATTTGTATGGCATTCATTCGGGTTCTCATATCACAGCCACGCCTTGTGTGGTGCGATTACAGCGTGTGGTGCGACACATCGGCGATTTAATCATTTAATTCCATTATTTCTGTTAAATTCAAACAGTTCCCTGAGATAACCCTGTTCCTGACCATGTACAAATTGAAAGACCTCGATGAGATCTCCTCTCAGCCTTCTATATCTAAGTGAAAACATATTCAATTTCTTCAATCTTTCCTCATATGCCAGGTTGCCCATACCCTTCACCATTTTTATTACCCTCTTTTGTACTCTCTCTAAAAGCCAACAATCTTTTTCATAACTAGGGGACCAAGCTTGGACACAATATTCCAGATGTGGCTTGACACATGCACAATAAAGCTTCCTGATGACTTCCTCACTTTTGTATGATACATTCCTATTTATTGCCCAAAGCATTCTTAGTGCCTTCTTCCTGGCTTCTTTGGTCTGTTCCGATGCCCCCAATTTTGTGTTATACCTATATATTATATTAATAATACCTAATTCCTTCTCCTGCTGAGTCACAGATAGTACTTGCCCATCCATCAAGTATGGAGCCTTGATATGCTACCTACCTACATGCATGATTTTGCACTTATCAAAATTAAGTTTCATTTGCCATTTTTCGGACCACTTCACAAGCTCGTCTAAGTCTTTCTGCAGCAAGATTCTGCAGATGATATGTAGCAAGATACATATTAGACTGACTGTTTATAGTCATTTGATAGCTAGGTACCTATTTGATGTGAGCTGAAAAGTGACTATTTGAGCCACATTATTTTGTGCTGTTTTTGGCATAGTTTTCCCATTGTCTTACTGATAATAGTATGTATATGTAGGTGGGAATGGAAAAAAATCTGGCTTAAATTCAATTTATGGCAGCCAGCGGCTTTTATTAAATGAAGCCGGTTTAAACTGGCTTTTATTACTTAAGCCAGCTTAAATTCACGACCCTTCTAAGTCCCACACTTCTAAGGCTCACAAACCATGGGTGCATTGGCAGTGTTGGTATTCAGCACAATACAAGTGTAAAATACCATACCTAGAGAGAGTACAATGAAGACCTCCTGTTCATGACCAGATGGTTAGTGACAGCTTCTAGGCCAAAGTATGGACAATAGGTCGATTCACCTATCATCTAATGCTTTGAAGCTCATCTAATGCTCATCTAATGGATCTAATGCTCCACTTCCACAAGTGTTAGTGCTAACAGGAAATGATGTGCTACCATACAATGTCATGAAAGGTGTGCAATAGTTGACAATGTGTGCAAAATGTGCAATAGGTAGACAGATTGCTTACGGTAGCAAACAATAAGCAAACAGATTGCTTACTGTTATCTATGAATATGGGTAGGTAGGTACCTACCTACATATACTATTATCAGTAAGACAACTGGAAAGCTGTGTCAAAAACATCACAAATTGGTCTGGCTCATATAGTTACTTTTAAGCTAACATAAAACAGGTACCTAGCTATACAATGGCTAGGTACCCAATGGGCAAAAATCTGACTTGTGGAGTGCATACCTAGAACCTGGCCAGAGTTTTGGGAAATTCTAGGGAGTGTTTGTTTATAAATAAAATGGAGTGTAGCACATTTTGGAATAATTGATGCTTCCCTAACTTTTGTTTGTCACTGCACTCCAGCCATTTTCGAAACATAATTTTAGCCAGGGTGGCTTAAATTAATTTATGCTGGCTGGTTTAAACTGGTTTAAACCACCAGGTGGCTAAAATTTCCCATACCTATATGTAGGTGGGTACCTACCTACCTATATTTAGGGATGGAAAAAAACTGGCTTAAATTGAATTGATGTCAGACAGTGGCTTTTATTAATTTAAGCCAGTTTAAACTGGCTTTTATTATTTAAGCCGGATTAAATTCACGACACTTCTAAGCCCTTGCATTATTAAGGCTCACAAACCATGGGTGCATTGACAGTGTTGCAAACCATGGGTGCATTGACGACGCCGAATTGCTGAAAAGAAAATTGGCGGCAAGATATTCTGTATAAAGGTAATCGACGCAATTTCTTATAGGTCCAGGAAATCACAACCTTTTCGAGCTATCATTACCCCCTTTGGGTTAGGCCAACCTCGTGATTACCCCGTATCAAATTCAGAATGCCTCATAACCAAAGTTCATTTTCAAGGTTGAGAACATGTAGTATTTCCTGCCGATATATGTGCACAGGTTTTTGGCAAATGTACACAGTACTCCCCATACTCGAGGTTTGACGAAACCCCGCTATGACCCCACCCCCACCCCCCACCCCTCCACAAGCCAGCACATTACCCCAGGTTGGGAACCTCTGTTCCGGGCCATGTAGCATAATGTTATCGTTTGCACAAAAGGTGACAACCACCAAGCCTATTCCGGATTTGGACGACAACCAGGAAACCATTTTTTTTAGCCCTGCTCTAGTGGCAATGATTTGCATCACTTCACAATTTGGCATCCACGGTCTGGTTGCCGACCAAAGGCAACGTGCAATATTGCAATATATATTGCCGATCGAATTAACCCTCGCCCCGATAAATCACTAACGTTGATCTGAACACGTGTACAGAGAATTGTACGTAAATTGGCAGAAATCAATTAATTGTGCCCACCCTACATTTTCAACGTTCGTGAATCTGCCGCCCGCCAAAACCCTGCACGCTGATTGGCTGATTGGTTCGTCTGCAGGATGGCTGGCGGAGACGTATCATAACCTCCACAGGTCGTAACCTCCACAGGTCGTAACCTCCAGAACTCCGAAGCGGTCATAACCTCCACAGGTCATAACCTCCACAGGTCGTAACCCCCACAGGTTGCAACCTCCACAAGTACGGAGCGGTCATAACCTCCACAGGTCATAACCTCCACAACTCCGAAGCGGTCGTAACCTCCACAGATTCAAGAACTACATAATTTTATAGAAGCATCATTTCGGATAGCTATCGCTAGGTAGCAGCACGGTCTAGGTATTATAGAAACGGATATTGAATGAATGTCATGCGATTGAACGTTGAAGCATAGATAACAATATTTCTCACTAGATGGCAGGATGTGTCGTTGAATACGCTTTTTCTGTGTGCGCACATTGTTAACTTTTCAGACGTCGGGAACCGGCCGTCACCCCGTGGGAAGCTGATATGCGGCGCAGTGGCGGATGCAGAGTACGAACACCCTGCTCAGACCTGTTTGTATCAGATTTGATGGCTACCTAATGTTGAATACATTGTGATTCTCGCGCAATATTTGCATTGTCCGCCCTGAATATGCCGACTAGTCGTACCCTGGTGACGCCATTGATCAGCTGTCTTGGGATGGAACGGAGAAAGCGCAGCGTCTGTGGCGCGAAAGTGGACGGTTCGCGTCGCGAACCAGTCACGGTGTCGCTGATGAAAAGTTAGGGAAGCCTAAGTGGGTGATTAGGAGTCGACTTGGCGCTTTTGCCCGGAGTGGGTGATTCGGAGTTTGGTTTGGAAAATGCCTGACCGATTTTTTTCCCTGAATATGGGATCAGGGGTCGTGGGCCACTTAGAAATTCTGACAGTTTTGGGAATTTTTTCCCCATTTGTTTTCTTCCAAAAATTGTGATTTCTGCTGAGTCGGTGAAGTAGGGTGATTTGACGGTATTTTCTTACCCTTCTGAGTGGTTGCGATGCCCATTACAATTCCATAAGCATGTAATTCAAGCCGGTGATTCGGAGTTCGCCTCTCGGAAACAACATTTTGCCATAGCAAATATTGATATTAATATCCAAATATCCAAAAATACCGGCGGAGAAAGCCCCCATGTCGCATCTTTTGTGCAACTTTTGAAACTTTTTGTTGAAAACTTTGCTTTCAGATTAGCAATTGTATTAAAATAACGTAGGTAATTGTAAAGTGTACTGGACGAATGCAGATCATTCAAAAGTACATATTTTCTTCATTTTTGATTATGGTATGCACAGCTCCCGTGGCAACACATTTTGTCTAAGTGGAAACTTCATCTTGAGTACAAACCTATCCGCTGTAGTGTTTCCGCTATAAATGTATGTTTCTGTGGGTGTTTTGCTTTAAAATCCGCTGGCAGCCGAATGTTTGTTGGACCAGAATTTCTTCCGATAAAGCATTTTTTCTTTCGATTAAAATCCGATGATTGTTCGCATCGCGAAACCGTCACGGTGTCGCTGGTGAAAATGTGCATTAACCTGCGAGAACGGGTTACCCATAGTTCATTATAGCCTCCTGCCTCTTGTGCACTCGAGGTGCATTACGAGTTGGCTCTCTTTTACTTCCACGGTGTTGGAATTTTTTATGTCGCAATAGCGCTTGCTGGACGAAGCAACTGCTTTTTGTAGGTAAGCGACCACCAGGCTAGACCACCGTTCCAAATCCTCAAGGAAATAATTACTCATGTATTACTCATCATGTACGAATGTATTTGCGTACATCTAAAGCACCTCGGCTTAATCAGTTAAACGGTGGTAAAGTTCTACAGAATGCACCGACACTGTATATCTTGTGAAAATTTATGCGATGAAGTGAAAAGCTCCGGGCTATTTTTGTATAGCATCATTTGATTTTGCGGTTGGAAATTGCAGCTGAATTTAAGATTTCTCCTGTCTTAATCTTGTCTTATAGTTATGTTATCGGAACATACGTGTGTGATTCGGTAAGAATTTGGCTAATTCCTTCTGTGTTTTCTAGCTCTTCCAAACAGCCACTGTTCCGTTTAGAAGCAGAATGGAAGATTCCAACCATCACATAATTGGTCGGTATGCGTTGTATCGCAAAGTGTGTGCAAGTTTTGCAGCAGCTGGCATGTGTTCGCAGCCTTCATTTTGTTTCAACCGACCTCTGGCGATTCTATTCCCGTTCAAGAAATAAAACATCACAGCGTCCGATGCGCAGTCAATTATGCGAAAAATGCAGACTTCCTAAATCTGTCACTTCAAATTTGTGTCCATGAATTCCAACGACTTCCGAATGGCCATTGAATTCTCCCGAATGTAATGATAAGAAAATACATATTCACTAAATCATTGAAATAGATCTCAATCCCCCCAAAAAGGATGACGGTGTGCATAATCGTGATATGCCGTACCATTGGTTAACATGATCTCCCAGCATGCTATGAAACGGGTCTGTCTAGGCCCAATGCGCCCTCATGTAGTATCCATCCCCGGCGTGTGACATATGAAATGTCGGCTAAGCTTTAGATTGTGATATCTTGCAAACGTAATAGAATCGGGCCCTCTGGATCGGCCAATCGAGCTAAAAACTCCATGACGTGCAACAGTGCATGACCAGATTCTCTTTTTTGGAAAGCTGAATGTTTTCAGCTTCATGTTTTCACACCCAGAAACAGAGATCACGGACCCAGCAGACAGCATTTTTTCAACCTTCCCACCACTCCTGGGATCTCCGGCAGTGCACTGAACTGCACATTGTATACTGATGAATGTAGGGAACACTCGGGGGGGGACGGGGCAAGAACAGGAGAAAGCCACTCTGTAGACGTCTCTGGGTTCAGCAACAGAGATGGGATAACATCGACTACTTTAGCAGTTCTATGCTAACTCCACTGTCATAGAACGTCGTTTATGCGAAGGATTCGAAAACTGTTTGCTGGGCGCGAGATAGGCTGTGTTATGCAAGCCAGGGTTTTATGTTGTTAACTGTAAAGAACATGCCTAGGAAATCTATCGTCCCTCTTCTCCCAAAACAACTTTCGACTTCCCAATCATAGACAGGCCTAGGAAAAGGAAAAGATGAGACATTCGCCCCCCACCCCAGGTTGTGAGGGCCAATAAAGCGTCATATTATGAAGGTGGCAGGCCGATATCATGTGTATGGCGCAGGAATGATTGTGTCTGACCCCGTATTGGTAGGGATTTGTCACCTCTTCCCTGCTGAGTGTTTGTTTTTGTTGTTGTTTCGACACTCATGTTCCCAAGCACCGAATGTTGTACATGCACTGCGAGTCACCTGATGATCCCGGAAAGTGCGCCCGCCGAATCAGTTCGTGTGAATGTGCTGTACTTCATTGGCTTCGCGTACTTTGACGTATACGCATGCCAATTGTGCGCACACTCAAGTATACGTAAGCACGAAAGCACACATGCGCAAATGTAAGTGAGCGCAAATGTATGGAGGCCAAAGTTGCGTATATGAATATAGGTTTTTTTCTCGGGTATATGAATATAGGTTTCATCTCGATTTTTTTCTCGGGAGGATGGAGTCCAACGATTTTTGGACTCTGATACGATTTTCTTAGGCCGCGGCGCGATTGGTATGGAGCCCAGCAAGGTTTGTTTGAGCACTATCGCCGTTGTAGTGTCTGGCGATATTTTTTAAAGTTATATCCAGCGGCTTTGTTTTGAGATGAATGGCTCACTCAATCTAACTACAAGATACCGTCCCAGTCTCCGTAACACCGAGCCCTACACCCAGCCGGTTTTATCTTTTATCACAATATTTTGCAATGTCCTTTATGCAGAGTTTTTTTAGCAAATATGATGCCTATGATTATGTAAGCACTGATGTCAGAAGATCCAAATGGCACAGTCCAGGTAACAGCTTGCGAGGTTGCCATGCAAACACATTAAATAGCCGTGAAAAATAGGAGTATGGAGACCGGGTCTAGTTGATACACGGGATGGTTAATACAACAGCATTTTCTCCAAAAGCATGAAGCCGGTTGCCATGGCTACTGTTGCACATGTTGCTACTGACACCCTCTTCTCACGTAAAAATCAAGCCCAATTACTTTTGACCCGAGACTACAGAATGGTAAAGATGTGACACATTTTTGGACCGAAAGTGCCTTTGCTTTGCCCTAAATTTCTAATCTGTCGCCTACTTGCTAACTTTTTAAGTGTCAGCTCATTACCATGTTCTCTCAACTTTGCGTCTGTTAAATGTGTTTAAATTCGTACTTAACATGCAGCCTGTTCCAACGTTTTATGGATTGGAAATGGAACAAAATAACCATACAATTGCCTACTTTTATTAAGGCGTCTGCTAAAACTGTATCAAGATATCTATGGAATGAACGTTTGAGCATTCCATAAATGGCATAAACCATTAACTATGGTTAGTCAAGACTCACTACAGTATTGTTACTGTAAGCGTGAAATATGAACCTTTCAAAAGGAGCAAACTAGTGCCATCTATATTCATAACATAGTTTGCTTAGCCTACATTATATCAACTTTTATTAAAATACATCATCAGCAACAATTTAACCCTATTGCGGGGTAAGTTGATGAGCCGATAGTTGTGCCATGATTTGCTCTCTGGTGGAAAGCCCAGAGGACGCCACGAAAACAAAATATCGTGATGATACCAGGTTTAGGCTCGGCGTAGGTGCAGCAATCTCCTCGCTACCCCTCCAAAGTGATGAGTTATATTGAGTTTCGCAAAAATTGTATGAACTAGGCAAGGTTTCCCCTATCCAATGCTTGCAACAATGACGTCATTAAGGTTTGCTTCACCTCAGGCCCATTCATTGTTATGAAGACTGTAGCGAGACAGAGGAACATGAGCTTATCACACGAAGTCACCAGATAGGCACGGTAGATGTTATGCCAAAGTACGCCCACACATCCAAAAATCAGCTAGACTTCGGCCGCTTTGTTGTAGCCATCGGGTGTGTTTGAAACATTTTTACCAGCTGTAAAAATCAAGCACGTATTTGGAAGTTGATGGACCCTGCCATCCCAACTTTCAAGTTGGAGAGGCAGTTTCCCATACTGGCATCACAGTATCTACAATGATGATGTCTTTCACCTCATTAAACTTAAAAATACAATAAGTAGTACTGATACCATATTACATCCTAAGCGATCACTACAGCTTGAAGGCATTCATTCTTGCTATACTTGTGGTTAATAAGATGGAATTCAATGTTTAAATATACCTAATCGTTCTAGTTTTTCTGATTATGGGGAACCATTCAAATTGTCATGCTCGAACAACTTCGAATTACGCTCCCAATACGAACTAACGTGTGCATTGCTATGCCTGTTGCCGACGGTAGCACGAAATAATTTGTGATTTCGCACCAGCCCCAACATCACTTGAACTTCACCTTCCCTCGAAGCATTTTCATTGCCCACAGGGAAGTAGATTAAAATACTTCGTTTTTGTCTAACGCGACACGGATATGAGTCACGTTTCTGTTTTCACCGTAAATCTAACCTAAATCCGTTCCCATTGTCAGTCGGTTGGTCATTGGTTTTTACGACACATCGACCGTTGAGTCATGTAGCGTCGCCAATCTCTCACGCCGATTGGTCGCGGGCGAAGAGTAGCGACAAGTGAGACTCGAACCCACAACCTTTCGATTGTGAGACGAGCAACTTACCCCTAAGCTGCTCGTCCCCGTGTTCCCATTGCTAAAATCCTTTGGTGAGGGGTGGGGCAGGATAGCCCGCGCTGAATTCGAAGTTATTAACGTATGACAAACGTTTTCATGGGACAACAAATGCGACTCTGCGCTGTTTAAGGTAGACATTCGAATTACCCCGGCACATGCAAACTGAGTAACTGATTTTATTAATTGACTTACATGTTCTGCTAGCTGGGTCGATGGTCGGCCCATGACCAGCCTCGACCCTTGGGAGGTGGAAACTGAGGTCACCCGTCGGACACAAGCTCCCCTACACGCACGCCATCTAAAATCTGGGGAGCTCTTGATCCAGGCCTGCGACACCACGGACGCACACATCTTAGAGCAGATCACACACCTCTTAAACACACAGGTCACCATAACACCAGACAGACACCGGAACACATCTCAGGGGATAATACACGCGTGGGAGTTGGAATGGATGCCTGAGGAGAGACTGGCTCGCAGGTTTGCGAGCCAGGGGATCTCCTCGGTGTACCGGCCCCCTCCCCCACAAACAAACCAAACACTCACATTCTCATCCTGACTTTCACATCCAAACAACAACCCGCACATGTCACAGCTGGTTACATCACATACAAAGTAACATCACGTGCACCCCTCCCTCGTCGCTGTTCCTTTTGTCAAGGATATGGCCACACGAGGGGGGGGGGCTGCAAACACACAAACCCCACATGTGGCCTCTGTGCCGAACCACACTACTCTATCGAGTGCACTAGTGAGGTTAGGAAATGCGTGGGCTGCGGCGGGAACCACTCCTCCCGGGACGGGGCTTGCCCTCGGTGGAGGAAGGAGAAGATCATCCTCCGACTCGTCCACATCGAGGGCGTGGCCCCGTCGCGGGCACGGGAGTGGGGTCACGAGCAGTACCCGATGCTCACCGCCCGGCCCACGCAGACACACACTGACCCTACAGCCACCCATCAGGAAACCCAGACGGACCCTACAATTGTCATTCGGCCAGAACCCACAACAAAACTTACGGCACAAGCACAGGCACCTCCTCTCTTACCACACCGCGAAGCATACAATCCACCACGCCTATCACTCCCCCCCAGACCCACCCCAAGCACGCAAGGGGTAGTTTTTCAGACTCCCCCTTCACCACAGACCACCCACAGACTCAGAGGAAGAAGACGCTAGCTCAGATAGCGCAGGAACCACTCTGCAAACCACCCAAGCACCGACAACACGAGCAACCAACAAACCAAGCACTACATCCACGAACAAACCAACCACAACACCCATGAAAACCAGAACACGTTATAAACCTACTCGACACTAGACAGCATAGGAACAAACATCCGAACAACTCCTCAACCCAGTCTCTCCCAACTCTGCCCCTGACATGTGTTTATATTTTTTTAATCGAAGGAAGCTGGTGCCAGACCGACATCAGAACCTCAAACAAACGTAAAAAGGAATGTGGAAAAAAACAGAAAAAACAAAAACAAAACAAAAACTAAAACAAACAAACAAAAAGAAAGGAAAAAAAGTACAAAAAAACGAAAAAAACAACAACAAAGAACTAGATAAAAGAAAAAAAAAGAATGTAAGAGACAACTAACAGTGTATGACCATGTATGTTTGCAATGTTAATACCAAAGGCGATGACCCCCAACCCCCTCCACCAACCACTACCAGGCACCGTCCAGACCACCACCTCCAACTGACTTCAAAGTCGTAAACAGCCGAAATCACCAAACAGTGGCAGGCTGTTATAATTCACTTACACACACACACACTCCTAGCTGGATGCTGCATGCGAGCAGAATGATTTCAAGGTTAAAAATCCATACATTTGACATATCGTTCAACACCTTGCACTATGCATATGTGTATCGACCTTAAACCAGTCAACCACGTCGGCCATTGAATAAGCCAGACCGTCCGCTGGTGTCAGTTCCCTGTAGCCCTGTCCCAAGCCTGCGTTGGAAAACCACGCATCAACTACCCCTTCCCTCCCCCCAGACGACCGCACGATGTAGTGCCTGACCCTCGCCGTATCCAGTGACATGTGTAAGTTGCCAGTGGCGTCTTCAGCTTGATCTCCAAGGATACCTCCACATGACTGACAGGGAAAAGATGATGCGCCAACAGCACAATAGCATATAGATCTGGAGATACAGTACATGTTGACAAAATGATGAATAGTTCAACAACTGTGTCCGCCACTGCAGTCGTCCGATTCCCAGCCTGCGTGGCTGGGCGCTCGACACCGCAGCCCGGCTCGGATTTCCCCGAAGAGGCGAGCTGGCCGTGATCTGAACGCCAGTCTGCTTCTAAAGCAGAGCTGATCTAGAAGCGGCTAACTAATGGCGAACTTGCAATTTCTAATGGAGCACTGAATCGGTACAAAGTAAATGAGAGTATTCCATATAGGCTCACAATTACCTCTGGTATTCTCTTCCTCAATCAACAAACATAAAGATATGTCATTTGTGAAGGTATTACTGAAGAAAAAAAACACTAGGTGGTCATGAATATTGCGGAGGATCGAGGAGGGACGCTCTGACTTATTTATGTCTCCTGGTAGATCTAGAGAACCAGGGGATAAGCAGCATATTTTGTGCCGTCGCAACAGACTAGATGACAGCCTGCCCTAGCTCTGCTGTTAACGGACCAATAGGTGACTGAGCCACAGCCGAGCTCGGCACCTAGTAATATGCAGCGTGAGTGTAAATGTGTGTGTGTATGTGTGTGTGTAGGTATGTGTGTATGTATGTGTGTGTGTATATTTGTGTGTATGTGCATTTGTGTGTTTGTGGCAGGAGGTGGCTTGATCACTAGAAGTCACTATGATCACTAGCTACCCGCTCTTCGGCGAGGTAACATTTGCGCCGGGGAACGCTAAAATTAGTATGGGCCTGGAGTCGGATTAGCACAACGGGACCTGTGAACTGGCGCCAACACCCCCACCCCCAAATGTCGCGCATGGGACCCAAAGTTCCCGTCGGTAGTCGCGTAAGTTCTGGCCGAGGCATCAATAATTCCCTCGGAGCTCACAAAAATTGGCGTTTATGTCCCCAAATAAGCACAGCGTGGTCCCAAAGTCGCAGCGCAACCCGACAAGAATCAAGCCAGAACCCTAAAAAATAAAGGGATGTACCGAAAAATGAATGTTCCGACCAGAAAAATAACCCCTTAGTCCAAACATACTACGAGATGCCTTAACAAATCGCATACGACACCGAAAAACATTCCGGAGCTCGACAAATCCCGCCGTGACATAAAAATACAGAAATGTCGCCGAGGGCCTGAAAAATCAGGCCTTGGCTGGGACTTTACATAATTCAGAATCAGTCACTAATAACTGTCCAGCCGAGAAAATTGACGTCGGATTCTCCCGGAGCCACGCGACTGGGCCAGAAACGTCGAGACCGGATCAAAAGAAATTATACCGGGCCCCTAATATTGTGCTGAAGTCCCACAAACATGAGGAAAAAAAACACAGCGGGACTCAAAGAGCATAACTGGAGGACGAAAATGCACTGATCGCTTCAAAGCTTTCTGAGTCTGGAAAAAAAGCGGCATTGCCTTAAGACATTCTGTTGCTCTAAGTATACACACCGGAACTAAAAATAAAGACACAACGGTCCCTCAAAGCACAGCGGGGTTTGATATAGCATGAGGCCTCAAAAACAGGCTAGGTCCCTAAAAAATCGACATGGTCCTAGAAAAGGAATGAAAAGACAGTGCACTAAATGAACACTGCGGGGCCTACGAAAAGCACCGATGCTTACAAATTATCGTCGGTACACAAAAATAAGTAACAAAACATTACTTTTGTTTAAAAAGCCGGTACCGCATACACGTGTCGAGCCCCAAGCAAAAAATTGCTGGTGCCTTAAAACACATCCGAAGACAAAGAAAATCGGAAAGGTTAAAAAGAACACCTAACTGGAGTCTCAGTTCGGTACCCAATCTGGAAGCGTTGTTATTAAATCAGAAATGAGGTGCGTCAAAGCTAAGCAGTTATCCGGATTTCTTAGCCACTAGAAAACGTGGGAAGGAGAGAGCTAGTCATCGAAGTGAATTCAGGATGGACCCTTGCGGTCCTAAGTCTGAACACGTTATGACTTTATGAGGTGTCGTGTGTTGTCACCTATCAGCTATTTTGCACTGCTTTGTTGGTCCTCAACATATGCGCTTTCATTCCGTTTCAGCCGGGTGTTACGTGATGCAGTTGTAGCATTTCCTTTCAAGTGGCAAATATTATAAAGTGCACGATGTGCACTACACAAATGCTCGATGTGACTGATGAGGCCCTAAGGACGAACACAATACCATATGTTATTATTTATAGAGCTTTTCTTTTCCCCATTCGGTTAGCTTGCCAATCATGGCCTCTCACAAACCGGATCAAAGCATCTTCAACCAGCGATCACACGTCTTTCCTTTTCTCATCATCTCCAACAATAATCATGATAATTTCTTCATCGGCCAGCAAGTACGCTTCGTTCTTACTAGCAGCCAGTGCAAACTTGTAAGGTGAACACTGCCTTAGAAACGTCTGTGGGCCAATAAGTACTAAGTATGGCTATATCTGGCAATCTTAATAAAATAAAACCCTTTCTTACCTCCACATTCAAGTAACTTGCCATGAAAATATGAACGTGTGAACAATGTCTAAGGGGAAAAACTCAACTCAATGAACAACAATCTGAATTGAGCAAAAGCATAGACCGGTGAACTCATAATGACCCGCTGCAGCTTTTGGCCATTTCAAAATGTTCGTTTACGGGATAATTTGGACTGGCGTTCTATTCTTTCTCCCCATGAACATCGGTGAACAACGGATGCTCTTTAGCGGTCCCCATCTTAGTGGTAAAAGTTGTGTGTTTACAATTAAAATTATCGGGTTATCAACCAAGAAGTGCTCAACCATGGTACTTTGCGAAATTCCTTGATGCCTCCCTGCTGTTCACCCTGGCCCACTCACTTTTGGGGACGTTCCTACGCCTGATCAGGCCATGAAAAGGCATCATTGCATTTCATGGCTTGGTCATTGCATGGCATATTGCAGACGGATAACATGCAAATGTCTTGCCATCATCCGCCACTGCTTGTCGCATTATTTTCCCACGCGTCGACGCATTGCAGGCGAAAATCGTGTGAATGTTATACGATCATCGGCCACTGCGCAACGCATTACTTTCCCACGCGTCGATGCGCGGGCTACCGAGCTCTCGATCAATAGGACAGCTGCACGCAAAGAGCACGTACTCAATTGTATCATCCTGCCATCTGGCGATAAATATTGTTACCTATGATTCAGCATTCAATCTCATTAGTGTAATACGTAGACCGTGCTGCTACCTAGCGATAGCTATCTGAAGTGATGCTTCTATAAAATTAAAAAAAAGTTCTTGAATCTGTGGAGGTTGCAACCTGTGGAGGATATCACCGCTGCTGAGTTGTGGAGGTTATAACCGCTTCGTACTTGTGGAGGTTGCAACCTGTGGGGATTACGACCTGTGGATGCTATGACCTTTGGAGGTTATGACCGCTGCGGACTTGTGTAGGTTTGGACCTGTGGAGGTTATGACCTGTGGAGATTACGATCGCTGAGATGTGTTGAATTCGTGAGGTTGTGACCTGTGGAGGTTATGAACTGTGGAGGTTATGATACGCTGTCGTCCATTCGATTCAATGCCCTTTACGATTCGATCCGTTGGGGCCGCGGGTTGCGGTCCCTGCTCGATGCAGTCGTGGCTGACATTGGTCCTTTGAATCCGTTGAAACCGTTGGAGTGTTGGAAAGGTGAAACAGTGGATCGTTTTGCGGTCGTGAGTCCCAAATGACATCGGTCCTTCGAAGCCGTTGGAGTGTTGGAAAGGCGGCAAGTCTGAGCAGTTTTCTCGCCAAATTTTGATTTCATTGATAGCGATTGTGATTGAATGAAGCTGTGAAGTGAAATCTAAGGGTAGGTTTTTTGAAGGGTCTAAAAACGCACCGTCTCACATACACGGTTTGGCCGACACCATCGCGCAGACATGGCCGATCTCGGCAACCGCTGGCTGGATATTCATGGAACCTACACCAAACGATCGCCCGTGAGCCAGAAGCTTGCAGTTTGGACTTTGGTGACCTTGGGTCAGGGTGGAGCGAGTGGTCTAGGGGTAAGTTGCTCGTCTCACAATCGAAACATTGTGGGTTCGAATCTCGCCTGTCGCTACTCTTCGCATGCGACCAATCGGCGTGAGAGATTGGCCATGAACTCAACGGCCGGCGTGTCGTAAAACCAATGACCGACCAACCTTGGGTCAGGTCAAAGGTCACCAAATGGCCGAAGAAAACATTATTCACTTACAGACATGGCCGGTCTCGGCAACTGTTGACTCGGTCTTAATGAAACTACCAAACGAACGGCATTGTTCCAGAGGCGGACTTTCGTGACCTTGGATCCGGTCAAAGCTCACTAAATCGCAGGAAAACATTTTTGTCTCGGACATGACTGATCTCGGTAACCGCTGGTTCGATCTTAATGAAATATTCACCAAACGAACGGCCGTGTGCCGGAGGGGTGCGGTTTGGACTTTCGTGACATTGGGTCAGGTTAAAGGTCGCCAAATCACCAAAATTATTTCCTCACAGACATGGCCGATCTCGGTAACCGTTCGATCGATCTTAATGAAACCTTCACCAAACGATCTTCCGTGCGCCGTTCGCACTTTCGTCGCCTTGGGTCATGGCAAAGGTTACCACATTCCCGAAGAACCAAAAATATTTCCTCGCAGGCATGGTCGATCTCCGGAACCGTTGGCTCGATCTCAATGAAGCCTTCACCGAACGATTGGCCGTGTGCCAGAGGCGTGCGGTTGGCGCGCCTCTGTTCAAACCGCATGCCTCTGGTCACGAAAATCCAAACCGCACGCCTCTGGCACACTGCTGGTCGCTTGGTAAAGGTTTCATTAAGATCGAGCCAACGGGTGCCGAGATCGGCCATGTCTGCGATTAATCTTTTTTTGCACAATGTGGTGACCTTTGACTTGACCAAAGGCCACAAAGGTGCAAACCACACGCCTCTGGCACACGGTCGATCGTTTGGTGAAGTTTTCATTAAGATCGATCCATCGGTTGCAGACGTGGGTCATGTCTGTGAGCCAACTTGTATTTCGAAGATTTGGCGACTTTGACCGAACCCAGGGTCACGAAAGTCCAAACCGCACGCCTGTGGCACACGGCCATTCGCTTGGGGAAGGTTTCATTGAGATCGATCTAGCGGTTGCCGTGATCTGGCATGTCTGCGAGGAAATATTTTTGTTTTTTTCGGCGATGTGGTGACCTTTTCCTTGAACTAAGGCCGCGAAAGTGCAAACCGCACGCCTGACACACGGCCGATCGTTTGGCGAAGGTTTCGGGAAGATCGAGCCAGCGGTTATCGAGATCGGCCATGTCTGCAAGGAATTTTTTTCTCGGCGATTTGGTGACCTTTGACCTGACCCGAGGTCACGAAAGTCCAAGCCGCACGTCTCTGGCACGCCGCCGATCGTTTGGTAAGGGTTCCATTAGGATCGAGCCAGCGGTTGCCGAGATAGGCCAGGTCTGTGAGCCAAAAATTGTTTGTCTGTGATTTGGTGACATTTGACCCGACCCGAGGTCACTAAAGTCCAAACCACACGTCTCTGGCACTCGGCTGATCGTTTGGTGAGCGTTTCATTAGGATCGAACCAGCGGTTGTCGATATCGACTATATCTGTGAGCCATAATTGTTCGTCTGCGATTTGGTGACCTTTAACCCGACCCAAGGTCACGAAATTCCAAACCGCACGCCTCTGACACACGGGCGATCATTTGGTGTAAGTTTCATGAAGATCGATTGAGGGGTTGCCGAGATCGGTCATGTATGAGATGATGGTGTCTGTCAAGCCGTGCATGCGAGATGGTGTCTGTTTCTTTTAGACCCTTCCGTATTGTTCCTACACTACCGGCCATTGTCAAGCATACAAATAATGGCGTGGTGTAAATATCTGCATTTGGAGATGTCGAGAAGTATCTAATTATGGGTAGATGTCAAGAGTTTGATTACTATATGATCAACATGGTCGTTGCCCTTAAAGCCCCGAAATGTTTAATTATGCATTCTAGTGCATCTGGTGGCCATTTTGTGTGGCCATTTTCTTTGCAGCAATTAGTCAGTTTTCGTGTTCATTATGACAGCCATTGTGACTAATCCATTTCACATTTGAACAGCCGTTTGGAAGGGTGGAAAGGCTCTGGTCATTTCTGATGAATGAATATGGTATTCATTTTAACTTATTTTTGAAATGAGCACTTTCATCGACATCACAAATTCAAGGTATGAAAATGTTTGCGTATTAACTCATGAAATACTGTTTATATTGTAGCTGACTTCCTCTGAATCTTGCATATTGCATCATAAATTGCACTGACCACCATCGACTTAAAAGTGACAAGTTGCAAAGCAAATTAATGGCCACATTGTCTTCACCTAAAAAACATCGCATTGAAGACAAAATTCGAAAGAATCAAATTTTGCCTTGATCTCCAAACTAGCATTGACAGCACGTCAAACATTGAATTCGAATTATATCGTTCAGCAGAAATGGTTCGGTCGGGTGGTTCGCTCGTGGTCTATGTAACAATTTTTGCTAATCAAAGACTATGATCCTGGAATCCATCCAATGAAGGCATTTGAATTAAAAGTACTAAAACACCGAATTACAACGGAGACCAGTATGAAGGCTTTTCGTCGTCCAAAGATGCTTCGGAGTACGTTGGGGTTTAAGAGTCCCAAGGATAATGGGATTAATTTAGACCAATTGCGGAGCATATATTTCTAAGCACTACTTGTAGTGCAAGCAGTTCAATGGACATTAGAAAGTCGATTTTGTGCGATGTCCTCTATAGGCGTCATTGTTAACCCGTACGGTCTCGGGAGCCTTCAACTCAGGTTTTTTCGCGGATAGTGAACGAACGGCGCGCGGTAGCGCGCCAAAATTTGGCATACCTTTTCCCACATCAATTTGGCATGCTGTTTCAAAATTTTTAAGTCAGGTCATCTAGGGTCGACGAGTTAGTCAAGGTCAAGTGAGGTCTTCTCCAAAATGTTCGACCAGTTGTCACGCTTTAAGGGATACAGATATTTTAATGAAACTTTTGGCGTTTGGTTATCTAAGGATGGAACAAAACGTATGAGAGGATTTTTTTTTGTTTTTTTGTTTTTGATTACATATAAATTTTGCACATTTGCCTATTGCAGTTCAAATCGAAGATTCTGGCTAAAGCAATTTTATACGGGAAAGTTGACTTCCGACAATGTTTCTCGATCTGCTCTACCCATTACAAAAGGAAAATTACAGAAAACTTGAAAACACAAAGTTTTAAAATAAATCAATAAATCATTTTTATTTTTGTGGGGCCAAAATATTGCATGGCCCTGGTGGATTTCACTATCCTCTGATTCCAAATATTTTGTCTTCAAATATCACCCCAAATGAACTTCCCAGAACTTTTGGAGGAAAATTGCTTTGGGGTTGGATCCGGATCGTCGAACACTTTCCGATGACACCTCTGTCGTTTCCATGCGACGCTTAGTTTGGATTTGAGAGAGGGTGGCTTCGACACCCCCCACGCTTAGTTCGATTTTAGTGGCTTCGGCACGTTTGTTGGGTTCAATCACATTTTGGTTTCTTTTGAAGCGATTGCTGGGACCTAGAATGATTTTACATACTCGGACTGTTTTTATAGACCCGGGTTCATTTACTGGGCGTTCCCGATGAGGCTTTTGAGGTCCCAGTGCGACCGGTCGAACATGATTCTCAGGGGACCGGGTGCAACTTCTTGGTACGTTCAGGCTCAGCATGATTTTCATGGGCTCTGGCCGAACTCTTCGGTGTCCCAATTGTGATTTTCAAGAACACCGGCACGACTTTTCAGCCCCCCAGCGATATTTTCTAAGGACCAGGCGCAAACGTTTGGGGCCAATCGTGATTTCGCGAGGACCACAGCAAAACGTTTTCGTGCTCCCAACATGCTTTCATGGGTCCCGGTCCGACTTTTTGGGGCCCCAGCGCGATTGTCAGGGGCCTCGGCCCGACCTTTTGGGACCCGACGTGACTTTGAGGGTCCTACCAGTATCTTTGGGTTCCAGTGTCATTTCTTGTGGGTCCGATCCAACCTTTTGAGTCCTTGGCGTGATGTTCGGTGGCCCTGGCGCGATTTTTTGCGGCCACAGCGGTATTTTCAGTGGCTTCGTTCCACTTTTTGGAGGCCCTAGTGTCATTCCTGGAACAATTTGTGTGGCCCCAACGTCATAACGCGGGCACTGCACGACTTGTTGGGAACATCAATGTGACTTTCATAGGCCGAGGCACGATTTTGGGCTGGGTGCAACATCAAGATTGCTAGGGCAGTATTTTTCGAAATCCCACGAGACTCTTGGGGCCCACAACCTTTCAGAGAGACTTCCCCAATGTCCCCCTTCAGCGCGCCACTGCACATGACCCAAATGTTTTATTGCTTAACCCTCGCTGTCTTTCCGGTCTTGTCTTGTCTTGTCATATCAGGTCAATCCGTTCACATGGTTACATGTGCACAATAGACACATAGGTGAACACGAATAACGTGGGTAGTTCAATGGTGGCATTAGAATCCTTGACGTCCCATTAATTCCGGAGATATATAAAAATATCTTCCGATAAAATCAGTTTTGGACCCAATGGTTAATTTGCTGTAGGATTGAGCATGGGACCAGGCGGGACTGGAAATCGCGACCCCTTCGATTTTTTATTAATCGCCACAAACGTATGTAACACTTGTCTTCATGTAAATGGCTTGACCTGACATGACCTCTTACCTGGCAAGGTCACGTGGCTCCTTGACCGTTGAAATTTCGCTTCAGATGACAGTCGCATCCTGCATCATCATATATGGGATAAAGTCGAATATCGAACTGGAACTCGTTGGCCTCTGGAGGTCACATCTTGCCATGCCCCGGGAAACGCCGTGAGCAGTCGACGTATTTTAGCATCACATACGCTGGTGGCGATTTTAAGAAAAATTGAAGAGGTCGCGATTTCTAGTCCCGCTTGGTCCCATGCTAAACCCTATAGCAAATTAGCCATTAGGCTCAATACTGAAGTTATCGGAACATGTTTTGATGTTTTGATGTCTCCGAAGTTAATTGGACGTCAATGATTCCAATGGAACCATTGTACCGTACACGTTATTAGTGTTACAACTATGTGTATTTCATGGCACATTCTCGAATAGGAATGTGAATAATGCCTGGGCATATGCGGGAAGTAATGCTGTGGGAATACAATTCCATAATTGGTCATAATTGACATAACTGTTATAACATAATGGACATTACTGTCACAACATTCACCATTTGTGCTACGGGATAACTGAGAGCTGTCCCGGAATTAGCGTGTCGTTACGGATCGAATGGTCTATATAACGTTGACATTCCGGCATTATTGAATGGTTGACCTAGTTTGACCTCTGGAGGTCAAACCATTGGATGACCCGTGAAATGTGTCTGCACGGATGATCAGGGACCATGGGACTAACGTGTCACCGAATTTGGGAGAAATTTAAGGGATCGTCGACTTTTGCTGACTGAATGTCGAACTACTGCCAACTCATCAGACATGCATGAGGCTGTCAAAATAATATAAGTTGATCACAAAAAATATCACACAGGGACTCAATCGAATCGACTCGAGCACCGGAAAATTCAAAACAGGTCCCAAAAGAAAGCTCTCCGAAGGGAATATTGTAATCTAAATGGTGCCATTGGCTGGAAAAAAACGTTGAGCACCCGTAGTGGCATACCAAGAAGAAAATCGCCCCCCCCCCCACTCTCCTGGAGGGGTAGGCTCCCGAAAATCGCACAGGGGTCCTTGAAAATGGTTCTGGATCTCATTAATTTGCGTCAGGGCCCCACAACATTAGGGGGTTCGAAATAGATACAACAGGAACCAGAGAACTCGCACAGAGGTCCTGCGTACTAGCGCCAAGGCCCCACTAACTATCGTGCTTGGGACTCAAGATTTGTCGGTAGCCCCATACATACTGGTCGGGGCGGGAAGAAAATCTCGGTGCTCCGAAAATATTTGAGTCGTTGACCCAAAATAGGCACAGCGTGGCCCAAAAATTGTTTAGGGACCCTACAAGAATCAAGCCGGAGCCCTCCAAAATAGAGATAAAGAAACGTCCGATTCAGATAAATCGCTCCGTAGTCCAAATAGTACCAGATGTATTAAAAATCACATTCTGCACCGAAAAAGCACATTAGAGCTCGGAAAATTGCGACGAGTTACAAAAAGCTGTCACCGGGACCCCGCAATATCAGGCTGAGGTTCGAATTTCGCATGATTCAGAAGAAGCCACCAAAAATTGCCCCCAGAAAGTTGGCGTCAAGTTCCTCGGAACCACGCGCCTGTGCCCGAAAAGTCGCGCCGGGACCCCGAGAAAGCATACTGGGGTCACCAATGTCGTGCTGGGGTACCACAAATAAACAACTGGACCTTCAACTGGAGGCCGACCATACACCTTGCCATCCAAAGCGACCGAGTTCTTTGACCATGGGACAGCATGTAAGCTACGCTCTTGATAATGCTTTCTCCTCACCAATATCGGTGAACACTTATAATTGGGGAATCTTAAAGACGTATAGTTCTAAATCATGGGAACTATGGCACACCGCGTCCCCATGGTGAGGCTGCAATTACCTTGCACCCCTCTCCCCCACACAAACACGCCCATAACGGAAGCCGGAGAAACTCTATTATTTGAACAGTAATATTAGTGGTTTCACTTGCACCAGGAAATGCCAATTTTTTTAATCCATCCATCCAGCCGTGGAAAGAGTACCAAGTCCAGAAATAAAAGTGTGAATTTGCAAGCACCCATAACGCGATGAGTTCTTGTCCAAGCCCCTCCTGGTAAGGTCACTCGAGCCGAGTGCATCCTTTAGATGTCACCCACATACAATTGAGCATATGTAGCACCATGCTAGGAATTCCCTCGATTTTGCCGCTTAAGAAGCCTGGACGTGTTGTATAGTCGCACTGAGTGAAACCAGGTAAAGCCTCTTTATGACTGCGGCATGCCTCCCTGGACATGTCAATGATGCTTAGCATGCCTCCCAGGACATGTTAATGATGATTACCCTGCCTCACTTTTCACGTCCACGTGGGGCATCAGAGAAGGCGAGTTGCGTACAACGGTGCTATACTGAACTGCTTTAGAGCTTCAGTGGTAGGTTAAAGGTGACGAGGTGGAGAAGCGTCGAAACGCTAATCACATTACCTTATATGATTAGTGCTATCACGACGCCCACGACGGCATTTGTCATGCTATAATATCCCGGATCGCGCGAACCACAATCCTCGAACGGCGAGGCCCGAGTAACTATTTGCGCTTTAAGGCGCATCGACTTGGTGAGCTCTGAGTAAGTGGAAATTCATCAAGCTGAAGTGATGGCGCCACAAAGACAGCCGCCTCCGACACCACGCAGCCTTCCAGCTCAAACCCGCAAACTGAAAACCAGCCGACCTTGAATCGTCACACCAAAAACGCCTCTGCCTCGTCTCAGTAGTACATTTCGCCGTAAAGCTTGTGGATGTAGGAAGACAGCGACACTCACAGTGCACAGCCACAGCAGCAGTGGTCGCGTGACGCCATGCCCACATGCACACCAGCACAGCACGCATCCCCCATTCCAGGACGACGCCCGCCCCGCCCGGTGCTTCCCGAGTAATGCTTCCCACGCTTTACTCGCATCTTTCGACAACCATAATAGTCTATTTCCAGCCAGATTTGCAGTTATTTTAACAGTATGAGGTCCGGCACATCGACAATTGCCAGCATGCCATTGCGTGCAGCGCTGACCGCGGCACTGCACAGTACGGGCGTCGTGCGCATCATCCGGCAGGTGCCTCCCAGCAGGGCGGCCGCCGGCGGCAGCAGCGAGTCGTGTACGGTGACGACTGTGGGCTTGAACAGGTGGTCGCCCAGCGGCTGCAGCGGGCTCACCACAGCCAGTCGGGTCAGCATCTGGAACAAAAACATGTGGCCGGGCACACCAGGGTCACAAACACAGGCACCACCAGCTGCAGTGGGCCCACCATAGCCAGCCAGGTCAGCGTCTGTAGCAGGAACCTGAGGCGAGGTACACCAGGGTCACCAACACCGACTGTGACACGAAGCTGTGGCGAGGTACATCAGGATCACCATTAAAATGGCATAGAGCACACCACAGCAAAACCCGTGTTGCACCGCGGAAGCCGACACAGAACTGCAGTTTAGCTGGTGTACCCAAAACAGAGCCACCGCATGACAAACCAAAGGAAACCCAATGCAACTTGCCACCAAACTTGATCCAAACTATGCTCCAGTCCAACACAATCTACTTTGACAAGACCGCACCAGATCCGACCCACAACACACGAACCAGCCAACTTTATCCCATGCAAGTCCAGCCTGACTCCACTTGACCTAGCTATATTAACCTACACCAGGAATCTAAGTTTGACAAACCTACTGCAGCCATGCAATCACCTAACTAAAGCTCCAGGTCAGTCATACAAACTGTGAACAAACTCATCCAAGGCCATTATAGCCTTACCAGCATTTGCTTTTAATTAGGATGCTTAGCACACTACACTACCATTTATAATGATTAAACATAAGCATATGCCATAGATGTTCTCACTAGATTGAACCAGTGTAATCATGATCCTCTGATGACAGTTATGTGGTACTTTTTCAACAAAAGCTTCTTCCACAGGCACATTTTCCACATATCTATAATACAACAATCTCCTCATGCATGATGAACTTTTGTATCAACATCAGCATATATACTTGCTAACAGTATCTTGACGATGAATATTATGTTGATACTCTCCATTGTGGATTCTGATGCACAAACATCTCTAAACACAACCCCAGACAAAATAATTGTCTATGATGTGGTGTGTCATACAACATCAGTTGATAAGGAGAGGTATTCTGCATAGTTATCACTAAAATACTGACCCATAAATAAGGCATCCCAAAAGACTGGGAAAATGTGCATGTATGAGCACACCAGTGGATCAGAATTGTGTGTGAAAAACTTAACTTATTTTAAACGACATCATTTCCATGTGAAATTTTGGCATCCTACTGTACTTGTTTTGACCTCTCACACCTCATGGAAAACTATTATTTTACCACTGCTGTAGGAACACAGCTTTTACTATCTTCCTTTGCTAGCCTACAATAAAAAGTACTACATTGACACAGGCATGAGATGAAGATGCTGTGTTGCTGGGAGCACTTACTATGATTGTGAGCTTTCGCCATATTGCATTCAATTCACAAGGAACAGTAGCATTCGGCATAAGACGACATTACGGGCACAATGTCGCCCGTTGCCGCTGCTGACGCGCACACAAATCCCAACTCCACACAAAGGACGGCAGTGCAAAATATGCATGATACTTGACCTGACCTAACACCATTGACCTGGAAACATATTTGAAAGTAGAATGTCTGTATCATTCTTTTATCATGTTCTGCACGAAAACAAGTGTCCTACTTACTGCGATAAGACGAGAGAACTTGACCTGACCTTTGTTTTGTAATCTTGACCTCATTATAATGTTTGGAAAGCAGAGTTATTCGATTTCATGAGGGAACATTATGATCTGAATTTGGTGTTGCTATCTTTCAACTACCGCGAATGTGGCATTTTGGTTGCAAAATGGTGGCATTTTGGAGATGTGGGAATATTATCCTCCCGGATCCGTCCCAAGTCAGTTTTAAGGGGAATTAGACATCAAATTGGTGAATGAGGTTAAGAAGGTAATTATGATGGATACAAGCACTACCAAAGGTATAGAAAACTACGCACTTAACCCTTTGGAGGGAAAGGATCATAAATGCCAACAGGGTTGCAGCAAAAATGTTCCTGTTGGGACACACCTGGTGCGTGGACCATTCCAATTCCACCGATTTGAAAACTCTTGATTTCTGATATTATTCCCACTTTCCGAAGTATTGTACTTTATATTTCCGACTCTACAGAAAATAAACCATTCGAGCCAACATGTCCATTTCAAGACCGTCGGATGGCACTTCTGGGAATCTCCAGGGCTGACCTTCTCGGACTCCTTGGCCGCGATCGGAGAGGCGTGTACCCAGTGTGCCCTACTTTTGCTATTGGTTTCGCCATTGGGTACGGATGGAATTTTTAAACTGTTATAAAAATAAATAGTAGAACGATTGCGTTGATTGATGTATGTGATCCGTTGTGCATTTTGGTTTGCTCGGTGTCGTGTGTGGTGACTGACTATACTCGGCGATCACGATGACTACACCAATGTATTTGTTTGTATCAGAAGACATTGTTTTCGATTGCTATGATTTTGTGGTAGCTATGCCCCTTCCCGACCCTGAACTGGCCCCACTAAAACTTTGGCTCCACCCTTGCTAATGCTAGGCACCGAGGAAATACCTTCACCCGTCGTCATTACAGTTCAGGCCTGCCGTGCTCCAATGCTCCATCAAGGCCTGTGTGTTTTAGCCTGCATATGGGCGCATACATATTTATTTAAGCCATTGTGCGTTTGTTGGTGTGTGGAGGGAGGGGAGGGCGACGGTGACGTTGAGGATATAAATGACGTTGACGATAACGATGGACCCATGTCCACTGTATGACACTGCATTCGCATGCTATGACTCACAGTTTTTATGTTGATTTGTACTGTGCATTGATCTTTTGTTTAGGTGGCTTCGCCTGTTACTGGACGATTTTCCCGTTGGCGAGGATGCTGAATAAACAAATATACGCATCGTGAAATACAAATAAGAAGTATTGAGGTCTGAATATATAGTGGGCGAAATCCGATGAGTTTTTTTTTGTTGTGGGGAGGGGTAGGGGTCTAATATACTTTGCTCCCACCAATGTTTTTAACAAAGCGACACCCCTGGCCGCGGCTGTCCCTTTCTGTAAACAAAGATCATGTTCAATTCATGAAGGATATTGGAATAATAATTGATGAAGAAATAACAGGCAGGAGATTATCTGACTGAAAAATAAATTAGAACGCGAAACGCGACATATCGACATATCGCGTACAAATATATCGTACATTACAACAAAAACGAGCCATCATACATTGAAAAGCGTAATGGTAGCGTGAAGGCTATTCGAGCCGCCCAGATAATTCATTTGTGCACCATATATACTGGTGTAGACACCTTTGGGCGTTACCTTCTCTCGCAATAGGTTGTAAGCATACACATGTATGCATGTGGCCCCTTGCCCTCGCCTCACGAGGTCACTGACGCTGACCTTGTGACCAACCAGCCTGGCCACGGGGCACGCCTGGCCGGCCGGCCGCCAGCAGTCCGTGGATGGATCGATGGAGATGTTTAGCAGGAGCCTGTGCAGCACGAGCTTATAACAGTTGAGCTATTGATCGACGCTCGGTGGCAGTGCGACCCAGCTCTAGCGGAGCACTTCAAACTCGCACGGCTCGCCGCGTGGTGATCAGCATAAAGCTTAACATTTGTATACGTTCCTGTGGTGTGATGTGCATGGTGTAAAATATATCGTCAGTATAATTCGACATTAAATATAAAATAAATATCGAATAAAATATGACGTCAAAACATATTGTACGTTGTGAATTGTCTGACAGTATATCTCGACGTTATATTTGATTTTATATTTGTGTTGTATTTTGCATGTTGATATATATTGACGTTATATATTGGACGTGTTCATGGCGTAAAATATATCGATATTTATATATATATATATATATATATATATATATATATATATGTGTGTGTGTGTGTGTGTATTATAAATATCAAAATGCAAAATAGAAAAAATATAACAAAAAAATATGACGTCAAGTTATATTTTAGGACAATTCATTACGTACAATGTTTTTTGACGTTATATTGTATTTTATCTT
>JAOTOL010001276.1:5000-45000 GCA_034440575.1 Imbricaverruca yamaguchii | reverse complement strand
TTCAAAAGTGTGAGTTTTCACGTTTTCTTTAATTTTCCTTTTCTAATGGATAGAGCAGACCGATAAACGTTGCTGGAAGTCAACTTGCCCTAATGAAAAAATACTTACTTTAGCCAGAATCTTCAAGTTGAACTGCAATGGGCAAATATGTAAAATTTGTATGTAGTTAAAAACGGAAAAATGGAAAATTCCTCTCGTACGTTTTGTTGCATTCCAAAAGATAAACAAACGCTGAAAGTTTCATTAAAATATCTATATCCGTTAAAGCGTGACAACTGGTTGAACGCTTTTTGGAGGTGACCTCACTCGACCTTAACTAACTCGTTGCCCCTAGATGACCTGACTTCAAAATTTTGACACGGCATGCCAAATTGATATAGGAAAAGGTATGCCAAATTTTGGAGCGCAACCGCGCGCCGTTCGTTCACTATCCGCAAAAAAACCTGAGAGGGGGGGGGGGCGGTTGAAGACCCCCCTCCCGAGAACGAACTGGTTAATACACCACTGTTCAACCGCTGCTCATATTACTCAGGTCGCAATTGCTGCACGAGTATCATACCTACCTCACTTCTGGCTGCTCATCTCCTGCCCAAAGTTGCTTCGATGGATTTAAAGATAAACGCATGCCCGGAAATGTATGTGCCACGTTCCCGAGTCTACCCGTTGCAAATTGAGAAAAAGAACATTTCCAAGTGAAGACAAAATTACTTCAAACATTCGAAACACATTTTTGTCCAAATGCAACAGAGTTTATAGAGATACCCTATTTTGAACGTAAGATATGCATACTGGCATAGTACCAGTAGTCGTACTATGCTGGTCTGTAACTGTAAATGCTATGACCTCGTAAGCCAGCCCACCTACCGAGCCCCGTAAATGTCGCACTCAGCATTGTTCCTTCCGGCTGAGCCGAAGCGATCGTTTCGCCCGGTCGCCGCCGGAATTGGATCAGCGCTTTTTGGAACAGTGTCGGGTCCATGCCCGACAACAATGACGTGTACCTTCATCACTCGCGACGGACCTAGGTGAACCACCCCTGGTTTTCATACTTCTCTGGACTGTCGAGCGATGCGGCCCTGTCACACGGTCCGTCGCGTCTACAAGTTAATAACTGGATCTCAGCCTGAAAATTTAGACATAGGATTGATTGCTATCGGCTGTCGCCCTGTAACAGTATTGTGTACGTTATTTCTGAAGTGTGAATGTTACCGTATATTCGCTCAACCTTCTGCGCAATGCATTAATATGCAGAGAACAATTCACCTTTGATCTCGGATATCACGTCGCGTAGTTCTCCTAGACTATCTACGCCTTTATGGAGTCCAAAAGGCACATGTTACATGGCACAAATCCAGCTTGCAAAAGCAGCTCATTTAATCTTGTCGCCTTCAATCTCATGAATAAATATTTTGCATGGTGTTATTCCGAGATTTTGGAAGGATTATTTCCATCGTGCTGTAACCTGTGTCAATTTGGCTTGCAACTTCCCTAGCTGACTTCGTGGGTGTTTCGAGGACGATGATTTCGACCTTTCAATCGCCTTCTGCAGAACGTTTTGAATGTCCTTGCCCGTTGCGCCCTTGGTTCAAATCTTCAACGCTGCCCCCTGCAGAAACTGTCATATATTCGTCACCGGTGCAGGTGCGTAGCGCACGTTAAGCTTGAACCAGAAGGAGCGCTGAGCTGCTCTTATGCATGCCGTTTTATGGCACATCTGTATAACTTTGGTTTTCCTCCTTTCTGAGTGGGCGCATTTCATGAATGAGCAACCCGAGCAAAACCTGTTCATGCGATTTTTAATTGTATATATTTTCTAAGGATATGATTTTCTTCACGCTGATTTTTTTACCCCTATGCCAAAATAAAAGAAGGGAATCCTACTAGACGTTAAGCATCACTGTCCTTCGCAGTGGACACCAATAACAAAAGAAAACAATAGTTCCATACACCACTTGCTGGATTAACTGTAGTCTTTTCTTCGTTAGTGATGCACACGACAAGGCAGAAGTTCCGAAGTTCAAAATCTGCACAGAAAACTTTGCGACGGGCAGTTCACAGCACAGTTTGGGTTTTGGGCGCCATCACCGCCGAGTGGCGTCCGCTGCCCGACGAGTACTGCAGCATGTTGCCGTTGATGAAGATGTCCTGGAACGTCTCGCGGAACTGGCGCGACATGCCGCAGTAGATGGCGAAGTTGATCGGGTACGACAGGCTGATGGTGAAGTTGACGACGACCACCAGCGCCTGGATGACTTTGTAGTCGAGCGACTGGACCTGCTCGGTGAGGTTCTGGATGATGTGCAGACAGGTGACGACGGCCAGCGGGATTTCCACTATCAGGAACACGCTTACCACTACGATTAGCATCAGGGTGGTGCAGTACGCGTCCGTCATCTTCTTGCACTCCCTCTTCTCGCGTGACGAGTCCTTGAAGAGCCGGTTGCGCTTGGCCTGCGCCTCCTGCAGCGTTCGGAACAGCAGTATGTTGAACACCACCAGCGACACGCAAGGCAGCACGTGGATAAACACCAACCGAAAGCCGAAGTACGTGCCGAAGTAGAGATTCTCATTGATGCCGTCAGTCACCCAGAGCGGCTGGCCGATTGAACAGCTCGGCGTCGCCACTCCCAAGTAGATCACCTCGAGCACGTCGAAGCTGCGGTCGAAGAAGCGGCTGGCTTGGTGCACCAGCGACAGCACGTAGATCCAGAAGATGGCGCGTACCACGCGCGACTCGGTGCACCAGAAGCGCGCCGCCGCCGCGTGACACACGTATATGTAGCGCTGCACAGCCAGTGCCAGTGTCAGCCAGATGCTGCTCGTGTGGAACAGCGACGGCAGTGTGTCCGTCATCGTGACGTACATGTAGCACGAGGCGATGGAGTCGAGCGGTTTGTTGTAGTTGCCGAACGTATACATGTAGAGCATCCAGGGCGCGGGCAGCAGGAGGGTCAGCATGTCGGATACGGCCATGGCCATCAGCAGCAGGTTGGTGGGCGTGCGCATGTGGCGGCGACTCATCACCACCACGATGAGCGTGTTGGCCACGATGGTGACGGCCAGCAGCAGCGGCATTACGTAGCCATACAGCGGCACCGCGTAGTCAATGGGAGTCTGGTGCGTCACGTTCGCCGGCAGCGGCAGCCGGATGCCCAGCTGACGCGACTTGTTGCCGTCCCAGCACACCAGCTGCTCCTGGGTGTGGCGGAACACCACGTCGCCCTCATGACACTGGTAGTCGGAGAAGAGCTCATGCAGGCGGGCCTCCATATCTCTCCTCCGGATGCGCGACACGTCAGCTAGGAGGACTATCCCGACCGACAGAGTGGTGCCCTGCTGAGCAGGCCGTTCGAAGGAGCAGATTGCTGATGGCAGGGCGATATTCGGAACAGCAGAATGCGGTCCCAATCAGCACAAGGCAGCAATTTTCAACATTAGCTTTCCCAGTTTTGCTGCTTGTGAAGCGGATCGTCCTGGTAAGCAGTCTCTCTTGTTACGAAATGCCTCGACTTGCGTCTTTTGCTCGCACGCCGCGCCTTTGCGAGTCACCGGGAGAGCGGCGAAAGCGACACACCCTGAGGCCGTGCTGTGCTGTCGGGTGTCGGGGCAGAGAGAGGCTGGCCGGCGGTGGTCACCGGGACAGCGGCGGATATCGACTGCGGCGTGCGCCACCAGACCACACTCGGCTTCTCATCCAGGCTGTGCCTGCGCGCCCGGCCGAGCTGACTGTCCGCGCACCCGGCCGAGCTGGCTGCGCGGGCACAGTTGCTGATATTGACCCATGAACATTTATGGGGAGGGGGCACGGACGCTTTACCAAGGTCAATGCATGCGACAGGTCGACTTTTTCATTAAACATACGGCGTACTTGATAGACTGCTTCAATATAATAAATATACAGCTATGAATGTTTGTTAAACGTCTGTGCATCTGGTACCGTGACCAAGATTGGATCAAATTGATGAGGCCTGGTAAAGGCCGGGCAAATGGAGTTTCTCTTGTTGCGTTCACCCTGAATGGCATGTTTATTTATTTTGTGAGGAAAAATAATATGGTACTGCTGACGCATTTTAATTACGCTCGTAATATTTTACCTTTTACTTCGTAAATGTTCCAGCTCATGATAGAAAACCATGTAGCGCTACATATGGTTTGGTTATGCCACAATCAGTAGCTGTCAGCCCATGGCATTTCTTCATAAGCTACAACTGGGAGACATGAAGATGGGACCGCTCCAGTCCTGAAGAGGCAAGATAGGGGGCCGGCGCGCATCCACGTCGACGCAGCCCGGCTAATCTGGCGTGCAGCTGTTGTCGCAACGGACACCGCAGTGATTGATCTCGACGCAGCCCGGCTAATCTGGCGTGCAGCTGTTGTCGCAACGGACACCGCAGTGATTGATCTGCATCCTATCATCCACAAGGCTTCTCACACCTCAGAGTAGCTGAAACCACGCATCCGGATTAGGTATGCGGCTCATGTTTGTCCTCCATGAGAACGCAACTGCTCGCTATTATCCGGTGGAGGGTTGTGGAGGGTAGGATGGCACATTCGGTTTATTTCCTAGTCATACCCTCCTGATTTCGCTTCAAGACGCGGCCAGGATACCCGGAGCAGCGCATGAGACGAGATGTTCAATTCCTAGGAGTATTATATATTGTATTGCATTATATATGGCAAGGGAGCTCATGCCATTATATGTCATTGTCGCTCCTCCGAGGAGATGGCACCCCACCAGACTAGTGCTCCCGATCCAAATTCCTGGGTCGACCTCTGTTCGCATAGTTTCCTTGTATCTTATAGGTCAAATATGTCGTTAGTTATTAGCTACAAGTTTTAGACTGGTCACCATCCTGGCTTCCATCTATGAAAATGTCTGTGGAAGAGCACTTTGAGTAAGATGTTAGCTAAGTCGGAATGTCGCTTAATGTGCCGGCGGTGCCGTGAACATATATATATATACATATATATATATATATATATATATATATATATATATATATATATATATATATATATATATATACATACATACACATATATATACATATATACTTATATATATATGTATGTATAGATATGCACCCATATATGTATTAGCCTCTGTCGAGAGTTTTAAAAGTGGTGTCATCAAAAACGGCTACTGTTTTTATTTGGTCTTGATATATGCATAACAATTTAGAATAAAAGTTAGATCCTGGGTGAAGGAGGCTTACATTTTTCGGCACCAAAATGTATATATTTTCCTATCCGAACAGGCTGCCAGACATCCAGTCAGATCCTGGCCGTCTTACCCGTCCCTTACAAACACTTGCCCGGAAAACGCCCGCGTGTGGCGCCGGCGCCTACGTCAAAGCGGCTGTTCCATCAACACGCACACATGCTAGTTGCGCCGGCGCCCAAGATCAAACGGGCCGACAAACAACACGGCGAGCGCAAATAACGGCTCGGCACCTCCGCGAGGGTACCGGTGGTGCAAGCACCCCGGAAGAAGGGACATCGGCCCGTGAGGTCGGTGTCCTGACCTAGATCCGTCGCCACCCAAGCCAGAAGAATACTCCACGAATCAGAAGGCGCGAACTTGCTCCGAAGCCCTGGGAGTGGTTACAGGAAAAAAAGAGGCGGAGCAAGAGCAAGTTCAAGAGAACAGAACAGAACGGGACGAAGAGGAGAGAAAAGAAGGAGAGACGCAGGGAGAAGGGTCTGGAAGACGGTGGACGCCGGACCGACGCCTGAGGGCCGTCCACCGGTGGCCAGATGGCTGAGTTTTCGGATGGAGGAGAAGAAGCACTCAGCCAAGGCCACTCGCCACTCACCATCGGAAATGTGAGTGCTAAACTTCTGGCGTGTCAACCTCTTTCCCACCGAACCAACCTAAATTATCTTCCGCTGCTTCTGCCTTCTCACCAAACTCATTGCTGAGAGCGACCTGTCTCATGGGGGTGGGACCAAATAGGATAAGTTTAGGATGGGGAGGAGGTGGACAGATTATTATTATTATTAGGATTTTAGGGTGCGTCGACCCCAATTGGGTTATTTTGCGAGGTGGACGGAGATGTCGGAGATGGCGGGTAGTGTATGAGCAGTGTGTGCGCAATGCGATGCGATGCGGTGTATGTAAGGGCAAATATATTAGAGTAAGCACATACATTCTCTAAGTGGCATCAGCAAAGACCGGTGGTGGCATTTCGGCAGTAACGGACTGGAGGAGCGGTAGAGCAAGGCCGGATAAAATAAGACATAGTGCAGCAATGGATGACGTCAGAATTACGACCCTATGGGAACGGTTCCCGCGTAGTAAATACCTCAGCGACCAGGCGCGAGGAGGGGAGGATATTTACGTCCAGAATTGAAATGGCGGCCGTGCCGCGGGTGATGAGGGGTGCGCGCGCTCTGACCGGGTCATCAACAGACGACCCGTAGACGGAGATTGTACCATGAGCACTTCTTGACAAGGTGGAATGATTTACACAATTATGCTTGGATATGTGCATGATATCAATTTGTACTATAAAGTAAATTTATAAGCGAGGCAGCCGACCTGCCAGCCGTCCTCCTATGGACTGAACGTTTTCCGAGCGAAGGTGGTGAGTGTTGAAGCCAGTTGAATTGCCTAGAACGTTATTGCTGTAATATATATGACGCGCGTTTGGTTAAGGCCTGATTGCCAGAGGGTGCGATGAACAGACACTTCGGGGGTATTAGTTCACCTGCTCTGGATCTTTGACCGCAAAATCACGCTGGCCTCTGCGATCCAGAGGTGCAGGTGAGGTGGCGAACATGGTATGCATGTGGGAGGGGCCGGTAAAGGGGCCACCACAGTGCGTTCGCCGGAAGTCTGGCGCCGGACTATAGGGTATAGGCAAAACACTGCCCGGTGGTTTGTCCACCCCCGAACCCTGCACGTGGGCGCGGTTGGTGCAGACAGTTCGAGGGGCATGATGGACGGGTTTGGCATGCCGTAAGACCCCAAGGCCAAAACTCATAGGGCCGGCTAGGATATAAAGACGACCGGGTACGTGACCAACCTGGCAGGGATCCGTGCCCGCCCGTTGGTTACGTCAGACCTGGTCGCAAGTGTACGATGAATAAGGCCCGGCGCGGCATCGATCGAACTTAAGGTTAGGTGTGTCGGTCAAAGACATCAGAGCACTTGTATCAGGCCTCGGAGTCAGTACGATGAGCCCCCTCGTTGCAGTTAAAACTTTGTCCAGGCGAGAAACGCTGCTAATAATGGCTAGGCCAGCCATGATTGGCAGTGAAAGGTTTACTTGTTCGGGCCGGTAATACCATCAAAATTAGAGCATTGGTCCGTCGGTCTATGTGTTTGTGTACCGCTGAAAGGGAGCTAAATTTGGGGACCAAGCAATTAATTAATTGATAAGGAGAGCATGAATGGTGCGAGCGAATGTGACGTGAATGAGGGGAATGAACGTGAGTAGATAGATTTAAGGATCAGCGGAAGCCGCTTGGGGCACAACACAGGCACCTATTTCGTGCGGAACATTGCACAAAATTATACTACTACTAGCGTCCAAAATGTCCCAACACGGTTCATGTCAGTTAAACCAATGGTGAATGTCATTATCATCAATTCTCTAATGCAACGTATTAATTATAATCTGGCTAAAGACTCTCACTTACCTATATGGTGTTCCCAAAACTTTGACCTCGCACATATATAAATTCGTGTTAGGGACGGCAACTCAAACCAACATCACGACGGCTGGGGTTTGGGGATGTGTGGTGGAATTGGCGGTGAAAATCAACATAATACACCACTGACATAGGCACAATGAACAAAGGAGTGAGTTAGGTCCAGCCACCAATCAGTCAGTTCAAGTAGTTCAATCAGTTCCAGTTTGGTTTAGGCTGCATCTAAAATACATTTCATATTCCAGTTACAGTTCCAATTCCATTCGAGTTTGGGCTGTATGGATAATACATTGTACATACCCCTTCACACACCCACTATCTAAAATACATTTCACACACCCATACCACTCAGTCGAGTTTACGTGAGGTTAGCAACAGATAAAACACGCTAGAGGTTATACATTTTAACACACAATTTATACAATCTACCCAAAATACATTTCACACACCCATACACCCATACACCCCCACCCCACTCACCACACCCACCCTACCCACTCACCACACCCACCCCACCCACCACCCCCGACACCCCACCGACGGCAGAGCCGCCACCCCTACACTGGGCAATCGGCATTTTTCTCAAAATGCGTTTGAAAAAGACTGTTTTGGGAATCGGGCGCCATATTGGCTGTGATAACCAATCCAGATAAGTGGGTCAAATAGTATCTCTTTTTGATCGTCTCGACGAGCTGAGCAGATAGAAACAACTCAGTATTGTCGAAAAAATCGATAGTTAAGAAAATATCGACTATCTTATGTCTTCTAATACACCAGCAAATGTCCATTTCTGGACATACAGGGAAGTCTGAGGTTTAAGCAAGTAAAAATCATCGTACAGCCGCAATTTAGGCATTTACTAATTTGAAGACTTCAGCATCACTCACTGAGCATACGAATATAGACAAAGCTCCCTATTTATTCGCTGTTGGAACTGCATAGCAGAATGATTGTTGACGCATGTGCATCAAGTAGCAAATGTCTACCTATTCATTGCATGTTAAGACATTCAGATAGTCTTTCCACCATCACGTTCAGACATAAATCAAATACGTTGGTGATAAAAATGATCAAAATTCGCCGCGATTATTCAAATTTGCCGTGATCACCATGGGACCATCGATGCATATTTTTCCCAAGGGGACACATTTCAGACATCAATCAATGAACACTGATGTACCCAAGGCAAATAGCGCACGAAGTTGCGGAGCACAACTGGCTGGACGGCATAGAGCAACCCAGTTCTATTTTTAATGGAACTCACAGTCGTTTTAGCATATTCTCCACGTCCCTCTTAGTTGTTAGCACGGGCAAAAACTGCCGCTGCATGCAGCCAGCCCGGATGCAGCCGTCCCTCCTCTCCTTCCCATACACGGTTTTTGCAGCTAGCGATACCAGTTTCACGCATCGTTCAACTGACTGACCGTGCACTGGAAACTGCGGAACTGACATTGGCATGTCCACATAGCCATCAAGTTCGGAGCTTTGCGTGTGGCACGTGAGGGCCGGTTCGAAGGCGCCGTCCCAGGATGTCAACTACTTCAGACTCCCCGCGGTTCTCATTTAGTCTCGGAATTCTCCTGGGACGGACGCTGGGGTCTCCACGCTCATTTTTGTCCGCGGATGCACCTGAGACGTTCAACAGCGAGCTGGCGCTCTGTTCGGTCATCGCTATAAAAAAAGTGTCTGGAGCACCATTTCGCTGTGCGCATACCAGGCACTGGAGTGGAAGTACGGCAAAGCTATGCTCACGACTTCCCCATGCTGCAGCCTAATGAGCTGCAGCTGACGCAGCACATGCCGCGGCTCATCCAGCTAGTTGTGCTGCACCTTCTCGAGAAAGCACATCGGACAGTAAACCCCCACAATTAATTCGACGATACGCCGGCGGTTTTTGCATGCAGTGTCTCCCTGGCCATGATCTGACACATATAGTGTACGTACATTCACCGACAGCTTTTGACCGTGCTAACAACTAAGAGGGACGTGGAGAATATGCTGTGGGTTCCACTGACTGTGGGTTCCATAAAAGATAGAACTGGGGTTCTCTATGCCGTCCAGTCAGTTGTGCGCTACACCTTCGCGCGATGTTTGTCTTGGATATACCAGTGTTCATTGATTGATGTCTCTGTGTCCCATTGGGAAACATAGGCATCGATGGTCCCATGGTGATCACGGCGAATTTCAATAATCACGGCGAATTTTAATCATTTTTATCACAACGTATATGATTTTCGTCTGAACGTCATGTGAAAAGGCCATCTGAATGTCTCAACATGCAACGAATAGCTACCTATTCGTTACATGTTGAGACATTCAGATAGCCTTGTATTTGGTATGTGATGCACATGCGTACAAAGTAGCCCCCCTCAATCATGCTGCTATGCAGTTCCAACAGCTAATAAATAGGGAGCTTTGTCTATATTTATATGCCCAGTGAGTGATGCTGAAGTCTTCAAATGAATAAGTGCAGAAACCGCGGCTACATCATGATTTTTACTTGTTTAGACCTCAGAGTTCCTGGTATGCCCCGAAATGGACATTTGCTGGTGTATTATAAGACATAATATAGCCGATATTTTCTTAACTATCGATTTTCAACAATACTGCATTGTTTCAATCCACTCAGCTCGTCGAGACGATCAAAAAGGGGTAATATTTTATACACTTGTCTGAATTAGTTATCACAGCCCACATGGCGCCGAATGCCAAAAGCAGTCTTTTCAAACGCATTAAAAAAATGCCGACTGTCCGGAGATATAATTTTATGCCAAATTGTCAGACACATATCAAGGCAACGTAAAAACAGCAGCCGTTTTTCATAACACCACTTTGAAAATTCTTGACACAGGCTAAGATATATATATATGCATATATATATATACATATATATATATGTATACAAATATATATATGCATATATACATATATATATATATGTATATATATATATGTATATACATATATTGCCATATGTGTAAAGAGGTGGAAAAACACTCGACGCAACATAACCTACCCTAATCTATGCAACCCGCCTTATCGGGACGACTTTTTGGTGTCACCCCTCGATAGGTACTTCCACCTCAGAGACCCAAGAGTCTGGACAATCACCTTAATTAATTAAACCAGCCTTGGATTCTCCTCACGTCGTGACGCCGATTAGATAAGGGAAAAACTCCTTGGATATTTGGGAGGGAGGGAGTGGTTCATGGTGTGTTTTATGTTCAGGATGTAGGTGTACGTGACGCACGCCAAGCGCCTGATGTCAAACTTTCTCTGATCAGTGCGAGGGTGTAAACCCAAACTTCTCACAACTCCAGAATCTCCACGAATATGGACAAATAACGATTGAATTGTCCCTGAGTCACCATTCTTGAAGAAACATACTGATGTCGGCCCTGAGTCGGTATCTCAACGTTGGTGAGTCGTGACAAAATTATCAGCATGCCCATGGATTGTAGACACCAGCAGTCTGAATTAGCTCGTCTTCTGCCCCATGATACCCAACGATGACGCTCTGAACTGAACGCTCTGATCTGCACTTTCGTGACAAAGTTTTGTAGACGTCCTGTTTCTCCTGGCGAGTCACTCGATGCTTCATGTCTCCCCCTCCCACTTCAGCATGTAGTGTGAGGCAGGCAATGTGAGGATGGCCTCTGCATCTTCTCCACCCCATCCAAGTCGAGACAAAATCCTAACAACGTACCTAAATCGGCATCTGCACACATGGGTGTAACCACGGATTCGAAATTGGGGGGGGGGGTGACAAATCAGGGACCCGGTAAGTATGAACAGGATAAAGGGGCCTGCTACCTCCCCCTCCCAACAAAAAAAAAATCCTTGAAATTCAGCCACTTTTCGATGTCATTTTCAGCAACTGCAATTCAATTTCAATGTAGTACAATTTTTCAGATTTACCATTGTAAAAAGGATATTTAAAAGAAGGATATCAAAATTAGCAAGTTTCAACACTTAGCACCGCCTATGAACATCTAGGTTGTGGCAGGGATAGCCGAGTGGTTAAGGTGCTGGGCTCTGGATACCGAAGATCCCGGGTTCGACACTAGCGCCGCTCCGGACATTTCCTAATCCCGCGACCCACCGGCGAACCAGTGTGGGTGGCGCCATTAGCCGTGAATGTGCAGAAACAGCGTCGTAAACCACCCAATAAACAAACAACATCTACCTTCATGTCGTACGAGCTGAGCCCGATTTCACGATCACCATAGAGCAATGCTGTATGTTAAGCGTAGTCCTCTTGTAGCAGGAAAAACATAAAATATTGGACGATGGTTTTCTGGTAGAAAATATGGGCCTGCAATTATCTTTCCAATGTTTTCCTGTTTTGCTGGCACATATTTCGATGCAATGACAACCAGGGTGGACAAAGGGTGTGGCACCGAGGGCATGTACCCCCACGTGGAAGGTGGCGCCCCCCGAGGCCAGGAAAAGGCGTCCTTCTGAAAAAGTTCCGGTGTACCCGCTCGAATTTTTCAGCCGGAGGCGCCCCTATGAAATAAAACGGCCGAGTTTTTCAGGAAGGCCCGGGTGTAACCCGCCCCTCTCGATGCAAAATTTGAGGGCCGGGTTACACTCGGGCCTTCCGGAAAAACTCGGCCTTTATATGTGATATGGGCGCCACCGGCTGAAAAATATCCCCAAAGTGAACTTCCCAGAGCCAAAAACAATATGTAAGTCGTGAAAAGTCGTGAAAATCTAGCCCCCTGGTGACGTGACTTTTAGGGGGAAATTGTTTTGGGGGTGGACCCGGACCCTACTCGTCGAGCGCTTTCCGATGACACCTCTTTTGTTTTCGTGTGACGCATCGTTTGGATTTCAGAGGGGGGTTACTAACCGCCCCCCACCCCCCGAGACGGGGTGTGAGGATCTGACCGGAAAGACGGCGTGCGTTAAACGAACCTTTGACCTTGAGGCATGCTCTGACATGTCGTGGTTTGAAATGCTACTCGAAGCGCATCACGGGCTATTGCTTGATACAAGATGTGGGTAGGTTAAGGCGAAAAAAATGCGAGGCACCCAAAGAAATCGGTTTGACCTTTGACCTTATTGGACCCATAGCGACGAATCGCGAGGACTTCGAAACATCCAAACTAGCCTTTGACCATGAGGTTTGACCTTAACATATCCAGGTTTTAAAATGTTACTGCAGGGTTCACCATGGGCTGTCACTTAACATACATTGCTACGATTGTCGTTTCGTTGTCACGAATGACATCCATTTTCTGCAAATTGAAGCCATAGCGACGAAACGCGATGGCATCGAAGAACTCAATCAAAACTTCGACTTTTACATGTCCTGGTTTGACATGGAGCTGGGTGGGCTTGGGCGAAAACCACAAAAAAATGTGAGGCGACTGATGAAATCAGCTTGAATTTTGACACGTCCAGATTATTTCGAAATATCGACTTTCTGATACTGTACAAGACAACACGAATAGCACAACACGAATGACATGTATGTCCTGCAAATTGAAGCCATAGCGACGCAACGTGATAACATCGAAGGACTTAATGAAACCTTTGACCTTGACATGACCCGATTTGAAATCATATTCGAGTGTTCACCACAGGTTATTGCTTGATAACAAATATGGATAAGTTTGAGCGAAAACGGAAAGAAAACCGGCGATCGAAGTATCAGTTTGGCTTTTGTCCTTGACAAATAATTTGGTTGTTTAACTTTTTGATACGGCATAGCAAGCCACGTCGAATTACGGTCATTTGATGGAAATTGAAGCGATAGCAACCGAACCTCGCGTTCGGTCGATATCGCTTCAATATCACCATCTAATAAATGAAGGTAACCTTTGACCTAGAAGCTTGACCTTGACATGCACCGACTTAAAATGTTGCAGTATGGTTCACCACAGGCTGTTACTTGATACCAAATCTGGGCAGGTTTTAGGTGCAAACGAAAAATAATTGGAGGCGACCGAAGAAACTGGCTTACGTTGAACCTTAACCGTTAAAGTGGTAATGAGACACCTATGTAGTTCATTCCAGCGGGTCCAGTGTTGATTGATTCGAACGATCATAAACCCGTCGCTGAATGCCGATGCCAATACAAATACGCCTCTGGCGAACTCGTCGCTGAATAAGAATATACGAATACGACGTTAACTTGACGTATGTGCTTAAGGCTTCCCATGGGTCTGTTCCGGCGACCTCGTCCGGAATAAGTTGAGGTTCCATTTCCTCTACCGCCCGTTCCAGCGCCTCATCCGGAATAGGTTTACCCTCATCCAACCTCCACCGGATGAGGAAGATCTAATCCGGCCGGTCGACACCAGGTAGAACGCTCCGCTTCCCAAAAAGGGAGACGCTTAAGCCGACCAATCAGCGTCTGAAGTCCTCCGCCGATCGTAGCAATAGTAAAGGCCATAGGACGAAACTTGTGGAAGGTATTATTCATATATTATTCCGTTATTCGTGCTAATCTTCTAAAAAGGTATTCTTGCTACTTTAGTCTTGATCTTTAATACTACTTTACCATAATGTCACCACTAGCAGGGGGAAAAAGTCGATAATTCTGTGAATCTCACCGGTTTCGCCGCACTTAAAACAAAATATTTTTGACCTTGATATCGAAACAAGTTTATCTGATATATTATTTTCTTCAACTTATTTTTGTGGAATTACAACCTGACAGTTTGTGCGATGCCTGCTGATTTCATATGATACAGTTTCTCTTATGAGAATGCAAGGTGTTCATGATATCAGGTGATGTTCAAATGCATAATTTAAGTTCAGCTTTTAAAACTACTTAGCTCAGTTTTACATTTCTGTTCTTCCCTGCCTCAGTACATGACATAAATTTGTACAATGCACTTGCTGTGATATGTTTCATTGTATGAGCAAACAAGGTATGTAGTAAAATACAGACTAAGTTCAATGCAGTGATAAATTATTAGTGAAATCAGGTGGAATATACCACTTTCTGAACACTCAATCAACATCCATCTTCAAGAAGTATCCACATCTTGCTTCTTGATGCATGGTTATGATATCTTTGTCTTCTTTCTAACAGTACCTCATTTACTTTTTCCATGGCCATGCTCTGGATAATGAACAACTACACACTAATATTTCACAACACAATTTCACACAAGGGGATTACCTATAATGTGACATGACATAAAATATCAGTTAATAGCACAAGCATTTTTATCACTTTTGAATATAGCTCTCCCTAACTTATGAATCTCAAGACAAATGATAAATGTACAGGCATAAGTACTCCATTGGCTCAAATTTAAGTCAGAATATGAAAAGCATTTGAACTGTCACTAATTCCATGGCAAATTTTGACATCCTACTGTGTATGTTTTGACATCTTGCCTATTGAAAGTCCATTATTTTAACACTGGTTCAACTGGGCTCTGTATAACCACTGCAGTTGATGCACCCTAAAACCCAAATAACTAACACTGGTTCAATGGCATAAGATTATATATTCCAGGAATGTACACCAATGTTTTAGCTTGATGCCATGATCAGGGTGGCAGGTATGATTTTTTATAAAGGCATTTTTGTAAGTTTTGGATTTCTTTTTCAGAATAATGTGTATCAACATCATTCAGAAGATGTGACCACTCGTTATCTTTGTTGATGCTTCATTTTTAATTTGAACAATGGTGTTGCATCGATATGGTGTGATGACATCATAGGTATGGCACTGAGGCTTTGACTGGCCATCTCTAATTTATTAATTAACTTAACCTAACCTAACCTAACCTAACCAAACCTGCTCACCTTTGTCATAGCTCATATTTATGTAATGCACCATCCATGCAGCACTGCTGTTTTTGTGAGATAATTCATCCATTACTCACCTGGTGATTCTCAGATGTGATGAAAGGTACATTCAACACTCCATGCAATTGATCAAACACTCCTTCACATCAAAAATGCTTATTTTCCGAGTATATCTCACAGATCATGTACCCCATTACTCAAGAAGAATGCTGACAAAAATTGCACACTGCAGACAGAAAATAGCCAGGTTGGTGTGGCTTGACTTCTAAAAACCTGAAAGAATTACTATGAGAATCAACGATGGCATAGGAAAACCTAATATAATAAAATATACTCCAATCTAATCTAATATAATTTAAAGGGGACAAGTGTTCCAGGGGTAAGATGCTTGTCTCACAATCAAAAGATTGTGGGTTTGAGTCTAACCTGTTCCTACTCTTTGCCTGTGACCAATGGGCATGAGAGATTGGTGATGCTACATGACTGAATGGTTGACATGTCATAAAACCAATAACCAACTAAGCTAATATAAACTAATATATTATAGTCTAAAAACCCAAACCCAATTGCTGCACCCTGTGTAGTTTCTTTTGTCATTGCACAGTTTCCATCAGCCTTCTTGTGGGGTAATGGTACATGATCTGTGTGGTATAGGCGAAAAATAAGCATTTTTATGTCAAAAAGTGTTGAATCAATGGAATGGGGTGTGGAGCATCATTTTCACCACATCTGAGAAGCATCAGGTGAGGAATGATGAATTTTCTCACAACAGCAATGCTGCATGGATGGTGCATTACATAAATCATGGCTATGATAAACCAAGATGTAAGCAGGCTAGGTTATGTTAGGTTATTAACTACTTTTTTTAAACCCCACAAATTTTTTTTTTTATTAAGAAAAGGTCTCTCTCGAAAGCATGCTCATAAGAATAGTATTATGAAGAAAAATCAAATTCTTCCCAAAAGACCTTTCACAAAAATTACCTATTTTTGGTAAAACTCAACCAGTTTTACATTTTTCAATCAACATGTGATACTACATCTACCACCTACTAAAGGTTAAAAATAGCTGAGAACTTAATGAATTTAATGGATCAAGCACACACACACACGCAGACACAGACACACATGCACATAAGCGGTGAAGAAGCGGTGCTTGGCCTCGGACACCACTATACAGTAGTGATGAGGACACCGACGGTGACTGCCAACAAGAGTTGGCCAGCACACATCTAAAGCCAAGGCCGCCCACCGAGGAGGCGATATCATACCTGGCCGGCTTCATCGCTTTTAAGTGCCGCAATATTGACAGCAGCCTAGGCTTTCACTCGAAGGAGGTGGTAGCAGCTGATCTAAACGTGCCGAATAGTTGGATTATGGTATTGAGTCGCGGTGACTTGCTTGTGCCCAGCGAAACCTGGCTGGCCAAAGTCAGTGTCACGGAGAGCGTGTTTCGCCACATTATGGGAGATAGGTACCTGAATAAGCCCGGTGTGCAAACAATTTTGCAGCGAGCTATTGTCGAGCGTTTGTCAGGACTCGACGGTCGTGTGGTGGGACAGTTCGCCAGAACGAGGATGTGGTTGCGGATAAAGCTCCTGAACGATTATAAGACAGCAGCTGCTAACCACAGGAAGTCGGCTCGTCAGGTCCGCCAGCACGCCGCGTAGCTCCGGCAAACCTGAGAAATGAATGCCCGCACCCACATGATGCACCTCCAATACTGTGGTATGTAGTCGTAATTCATGTGTAATACTGTGCATTCATGGTTATTTTTACTTCCGTTAGCTGTTGTGGTGACCCCCCTTGATGTATATATGCTCGAGTGTTTCTGCACTGTTAAGAACTTTCAGTGCCCTCACATGTTGCATCGTATTTGACCGAGATGTCGGTAACAGTAATCGTCGCGCACCCTCAGTCACGTTTTAGATCATCGGGTAGGCCAGCTACTGATATAGTTCAGCAATAATTAAGGGCATGGTGGAATGTGACGACATCCAGCTCACTGTCCGCCAGAAGCAAGGCATATTGCGATATTACTGCTCAAACTCGGATGCCAATGCACAGTGCACCAGTTCGTCGGCGTGCATGCATCAAGCACTGTACGTTTGCATATTCCCGTTCAGCTCATGCATGTTCGTCGCCCGATAAGGTGTCGTTTCTTCGTATAGACCACTCGCTCACTATTCGCCTGAACTGTGAAAATGTCCCCAAACACCGTTGAATTATCCTAGGCCATAGATCGGCACCGTTCTATTGTCTCAGTCATGATCAGCAACATATTTTGCGTCCATTTGCTCAATTAGTCTGTTCAATAAATATGAGCGTGATGACGATTTTCCTGTATCGACGAGAACACCGGCATTGAGCATTCACTACAATTACATCGACTGTAATTGCGGTTTGATAATACTTATAGCTGTGTACCGCTCGTACTTGTGCCCAAACCACCACACCGTAGAACCACCTGAGTGAAACTAACATGCACCAAACCTAAACTGTGTCGTACAGGATTATATTTATAAAGTGCTAATAACACTGAACATATTCTACAAAATTCAGTTACCGACATGTGGAACAGCTGGCATACCCAGTGCAGGTCCACCTGCCGTCTGGAGGTAACATTGATTGATTGATTATTTGGGCTTAAGGGCGCGCCGACTGCGAGGACATTTAGCGCCAAGGTGAACGTCAGCGGCGGCTCCCCACGGACTGACACCGCTCAGCGTATGCCGATCACAGCGGCAGCACCCGCCACCGCCGTCTTAGCGGCGCCACCGCCACACAGTAACCACCAGCATAGCATTACCCATTACCACCACTAGCTATCACGGCCGCCATCTCCATGGTGCACTACTAGCATCCTGGCGCGCCAGTCGAGCTTTTACCCCCAGTTATGCTGTTTTTAAGCGTGCGTTCAAGGCAACGTAATGCGAAAAAAGAGTTATAGCAACATCTCTTCTGCAATACCTTATTGCCACATTGCTATATTACATACCACTTGTGATGTGATACATACTACTTACTCTTAGAATATGACTTGCTTCTCTATTACTACTATTACTCAAAATTATCTTATTACTTATGTTACTCTCCGAACGAACCAAAAATTAATCAACAATGAGTTCACACTTGGAAGCGCGGCCTACATATTGATGTCTGCATAGTTCATACACCACATCCTTTCCTACTTACGAACGAGTAACCCTTGACAGCTCGAACAACTCTACCAGCATAATAACACAATTAACATCGCTCGTCAGGCCCAACATCGAACAGTTATGGAACAAATCACTGACGCACGCGGACTATGCGTCCAAAGCGGGTCTAGCGCGGTCATGTGCCCACAGTGATCACCAACACCATGCATCATGTCCGCACGAGCTCCTTGCTGTCTGGTCCCAGTCGCGTCGGACGGCTCGGTCTCCGGCGCGCTGTGTGGGACTTGTCGGGCGCGCTGTGATTAGTGGTGCAGCACTGCCTCTACGTCGCTTTGCAACATCAATCGGTGGGCGCTGCTGGAAATTACAGATGCCGTTAGAACTTCCGCCCAATACGAGCGCACTAAATAACCCGTCTTGCTCACACACACATACACACATATCACCAGTCAGTAGAGCTGCCGTCCGGCGAGGCCAACGGTCTGCATGCACACAAGACCTGTTGTACATACCGTATGCGACTGGCCCCTATAATGCGTGGTGCGCAGAGGACCGGAACGGAGGCCGAGGTCCCTCCTGTGGCTGAGGGAGCAGCTTCCCAACTTATAGGTCCGTAATTTCGGCTCCCAGCATACCTTTCCTGTCTGTCCCGCCCGTACATGCAATTTCAGTAGTGCTGTGCGGCTGCTGTTGTTGGCCTCACTATCGGTGTGATGGCGGCCCTGGGACGCGATGGCCGCATGGAGCTTCGTCTCCCGTGCACCACACGGATGGGCTGACATATGGTTTCACGCACGGGCCGATTTCGCACACGGAGAAGGGAAGATGACTGAGACGTTGCTGAACTGGAACCACCCCCGTCCTCAGTCTGATCCTGCTCTGGTATTCGGCCAATGCCTGATTCGGAGAGCTGTAACGATGCCTGCATATCTCATCCCAGCAGGGGCACCCCTGTCTGGACTAAACGCAGGTTTGTCCGTCATGATCTGTCACTGGGGATTGTAACATAACATAACATGTGCATGTATGTCCCAACGCATGTAGATGATACCCAGTAAGGCCCCAGACGGCATCTGTGGTGTTATTCTAAACACAGAACTGGGGGCATCAGAACAGACCAAGGAAGCCAGGAAGAAGGCACTGAGAATGTTCGGGGCAATAAATAGGAATGTATCATACAGAAGTGAGGAAGTGATCAGAAAGCTTTACTGTGCATACGTCAGGCTACATTTGGAATACTGCATCCAAGCTTGGTCTCCTAGCTATGAAAAAGATTGTTGGCTTTTAGAGGGAGTACAAAAGAGGGCTACAAAAATGGTAAATGGCATAAGCAACCTGGCATATGAGGAAAGATTGAAGAAATTGAATATGTTTTCACTTATATATAGAAGGCTGAGAGGAGATCTCATCGATATTTTTAAATTTGTCCGTGGTCTGGAGAGGGGATACCTTGGGGGAAATGTTTAAATTGAACAGAAATGATGCAATTAGAGGTCATAAATTCCAAATTAAAGTTAACCACAGCAGAATAAGGTTAAGGCAAACTTTCTTCACCAACAGGGTGGTAGAACACTGGAACCAGCTGCCAGAAAACATTGTCAGTAGCAGCACATTGAACATCTTTAAAAACAGCATAGACAATCATTATAAGAATAGAGGGCTTGCTTTTCAGTATTACAGGGAGGGCTGATTGACAGATTTGGTGGGCAACTGGTTCAGTTTACAGAGTGCAACCAAGAAGGGCCCTTGTGGCTCATAGTTGCACTAATTTTATTGCACTTTTATGTCTTTATGTCTTATCTGCAAGAATCGTGGGAAGTTTTCGAAGCTGGTCATGGCATAATTAGCTGGTATGCTCACTGTCGATATACTGTCAGCCAGCATCTGGAGCTCTGTCTTCCACAGACATGCTTGTAATGCGACAGCCACAACTTGCACACTGACCTGTTCTGGTCTCCAGTGGCTCATACCTCATTTGCGACTCATTGCGACCTCAATCTCACCTTTTGCCGGACACTTTAGGTGCCGAGACAAGTGTGTCCCACTACAGCTCTAACAGTCCCATTCCTGCCGCTGCTGTTCCTGCTATGCACGACACATGTGGCCACCGCGGAAGTGCTCACACGAAGGCAGCCTCGAAAGGCATGATTTGGACGACATTACAGGCGGACGTATGCTAGGTGGCGGCACAATCATGGAGAGGTCATGTAGGTGACATACGTCAGAGACCAGGTCGTGACCCATGTACAATGTGAGGTCAGGTGATGGCACGGGTCAAATTGTGATGAGCGCCGATCTGGCAGTGACAGGCAAAGGGAGAGGTCATGTAGTTACACCGACGCAGAAAGAAGTGAGGCAAACACAAGAAGTTTGAGAGGTCAGCTGATGACACCAGGATATATAGATGCAGGGAGAAGGTGGGTAATGACGCATGCACTACGGGAGGTCAGGTGATGGATGACCCAGGCACATTGATATACCAGGCTGTGACAGTCACAGGGAAGGGTCAGGTGACAGTGCAAGTCAAATTGTGGCACAGGTCAGGCAGTACTCTTATAGCAAGTGGTGACACTTGCATGGAAATCTTTCAGGTAATGACAAGGGCATGTGTAGAGGTCCAGGTGGTAATACAAGAACAGGCACATGAGCAACAAACACAGAAAGGGAGAAAAAGGGTATGTGATGGTATGTGATAGAAGGCGGAGGTTCAAGGGGGAGTCCATAGACAGGTGCATCTCCAGGGGATCCATGTTTTTTTTTAATGGGGGAGAGGGTATATGATTGTGTTACGAATGTCATGTGACCTACCTAAAGATAGTATTATTAATAATGCGTTCCTGATCTGTAACTTAGCACTCTTGTGTTTGTGTTTGCTTTTGTGTGATTTATTGCCTAGGTTATACTTACTTATGCTATTCATAGGTCAACATAAGACTAACTCTCCTCCCCTGATGAGGCACCATCTTTCTGTGGTGGGGGATTGCATGCTCCAATGACCTGGTAAATTAGTGTAATGGTGAGGAGCCAGACTAGGAGTGCCTCAGTCAATTGGCAATAATTAACTGTTGAATATCAAACCGAAACACCAAGCTCCAATGCCCTGAGATTATTATTTACTGACCAGAGAACACAAGGTAAATGCATTAAAACCCCATCAAAGGAATCAGCAATATACCTGGCCTAAACTGATACCAAGTGGTGAATTACTGGCAAAACATTGATGTCATTAGTTATGAGTGAGTGATTTTTGATGTCATTAGTTGCTTATTCCATGATGGTAGTCAGTGGTATATTTGCCATATTTTCATTTGGCAGTGCTGCTGCAATAAGCCACCAATGACTATTCTTCTTAATCCATTAATCATTAACCCAAGACCAAAATGTTACTCATAATGTGCAATAGGAAATCAAAGGTGGCACTTCACATCAAAACAAAGTTATATGAAGGTAATTATTTGCCATAAAACTAAAGTTTGAGAATATCCAGACATTGTAAAATGAATGGATGCACCCCTGCTCAGCAGTACATTTCTTAGCACAGTGTGAGCAAAACATAGCTTGTGTACTTATGCCGGGACAATGGATGACATCACTGCAAGCATTTTGGAAAAGGATGGTGCAATGCATTGAGCCATGGATCTGAATGAGTGAAACAGACCTCATGTCTAGATCTCAAGACTGCAAAACAAGTGGTCTGACACTTCTGTAAAGCAATCCAATTATCATATGACAAGACGCCAGCACACATCGTAGAAACAGTCATGCTTGCATTTACCTAAAATAGATTAAATCAATCAATTATATTCTAGAATAACAGCACATGTTTAACACATTAAACGTGTATCAATACTGTCTTTGACGCGGCGGAAAGAGTGACATGCACACAAACATACCGTTTTTTGACGTCGAAAGCGGCGACTTTACGGTAAACCAGAGCTGAAAAAAAAGAGGCAAGAGCAGCAACGACACGTTTATAAAAGATTTTCACCACAAATGGAACAATATATGAATAATAGCTTCCAGAAGTTTTTCCCTGTGTCGTTTATCATTGTCACGATCGACGGAGGTCGTCAAGCGCTGATTGGTCGGCCCAAGTGTCTCCCTTTTTGTATTGGACTAAAATGCTGGAGCGCACCCCCCTGGGAACAGCGCTTTCCGCCAGCAGCGTTGCTGTCTCTGAGTCGTAATGGAGGCTGTATAAAATCCACGCATTTCCCGTTGAGGGCGCTAGTGCGCTCACTACTTATGACGTAGAGGTGGTTTCGAAACGTTTTCGCACGCACGATACTAAACATGCATTTGCTGTGCTGTCTAGTGGTGTGATAGCACAGCAAATGTGTGATGTGTGAAATGTGTGAAATGTGTGAAATGTGTCATAATGAAATCACAATTCGCGCAGCGGTCTGTAATGACATACTTTTGTTGGGTTAATTTAACAGTGGAACACATGTAATTGTAGACTAGTAATATCGCAATGCACATCTTCCTGCAGGTTACCGCCAAACTCAGCATATCACATTAATCCGTCTTCTCTATACCTGAAATCTGGATAGTTTTCGTTCAAAAAAATTCATTGCGAATAATACCTGTATCTATTTGAATCATAACGACTCTTCCATATATAAAATTGAGAAGCTGCACTGCATATTTATAATTGTTTTTCGATATGCCAATATAACAACAAATACTGATAATTATAATCCTTCAAAACAGCGTCGAACGCTGTCAGCGTAGACCTGGCGCAATTTATGGTTGATATCATATGCTTTAGATAAAGAATCGTTCAGTGGGACTGGAGGTGCACACAACCTTCACAGAGGTCCCCTTGTCACCTGGAGGAGCGACCATCTCTGTCGGGGCCACCTTCCCGGTTCCTAAGAGGATGGAGGGGGGGGGGCGGTCGTCCCCTAGGGGCCCTCTGTATTCGTTCTCAGGTAGCTTGATGCAGTTTGATGAAGGCATGTCTTGTCAGGATAAGGGACAAACACAAATAAAAAATATTACTTCAAAACCAGAACAATTTGTGAAAATGATATGGGAAAGTTGCACAGAACTAAGCAATGGCAGAGGATAACCTTTATGACTGTACAATTGAATTTAAGTTGAACAACAGTCCCAAGTTAAAAATTGAAATTATTGGAGGACAAAACAAATATTGAAGATGAGGCAAGCATACTCCAAATAACGCACAAAGATACACTCAAAGGCACCTGCAGCGCCACCTCTAAGATCTTACAAAGCTGGTGACACAAGCTCCATTGGCGTTGTCGGGGGACCTTCATAAGTACCAAGTGCCACAAGTACCAAGAGTCATAAGTTCCAAAATATGCCAGATTTGGTTTCATAAGTTCCAAAAGTTGCCAGATAACTTCCAAAATACTCCAGACAGGGTGAATTCACAAGTACCCAAAGTCATAAGTACCCGGTTTCATAAGTTCCAAAAATAGTTCTGAATTCGACCGCTAGATGACACCGTAAACGCTCAGCGGCACAAGAGCTTACATGCGTGCCGGCAGACGGCAGCACATAAACAATAACAAACGGCTTCAAAATTGTTGCCAATTATTGTGAGCTAAGAAATCACCACAATTCCTGACGACTTTTTGCAAAAGGAAAAGCCGTTGGTAATTGGACACGTGGAAGCGCTCCTGCAGTTGGTGTTCTTCCTGCAGTTGGTGTTGCATCAAGTTCTTGCAGGGATGGTGCTCAGCCCTTGAGTTTGCCGCCAGCTCTCAAGGTGGAAGGACGCGCCCCCGAGCTCCAGGTTTCCAGATAAGTCGCTGCAGAACAGGGCAGTACTCTAGTCTAAGCTGTGTATAGGTGCTTAGCAATTACTTCTCTTATTATATTTTATTAGGTTTTATCTTATAAGCATTTTCGTAGCACGCAAACTATACTATATTAACCTAGCGACGCCGCAGGACGCCATCTTGTATGCGCCAAAGGGAGGCCTCGTGGCTTCGGCGTGTTCTCGACTCTTCGATTTATGTAGTAGGAAATATTACAAGTGTGTAGATTTGATAAGTACATTAGACAACATTCATACTATCCTAACATACTTTATTTATTTTTTGGTGTGCATAGTGTGTTTGGTGTTGAAGTTTAAGATAGTTTAATTAGTAGTAAGTTGGGGGTATTCATAAGTGCTGTGTGACTGTTCATTTTTCTGTCTAGCCATAAGTGATATCAAAGGGATATTTATATAGTTGTCTACTTGTGTGGAAGACAATTAGATTAGACATCTTGTTTAGTTATTTAATTTATTTAAAAAAAAAAACAAACAATTGTTTAATAGTTTCTGCTTTTCTTGAGGCACTCAGATATTCAACTGACAGTATAGGAGGTAGCGATTTATAGTGAATGATAGTTAGCTTTTTTGTCGGTTGTTTAGCAAGTTAATTTAGCAAGTTAATTTGAATCTAAATCTAGGCATAAGCTGCAGCGTTTAGGATGGTTTCGACCAGGATGCAGGCACTAGAGGAAGAAATTAGGACCCTTAAGGCAGAGGTTTCCAACCTCAAGGCTGCCCTTGTTGCACAGGGTAGGCAAGATAAAGCAACAAGGGGTCAATCCGTAGCAGGGACATCATATGCCCAGGTGGTCGCAGGCCACCAGGTAGCTGAGGTTTCCCCTACTGTGGGGGTGGCTGGGATCTCTCAAGAGGGGAGTGTTAATAGTGTTAATAGTGAACAGTGGAGGGGTAGTTATGGTAGGTCACAGGAGGGGAAGTGGCATGAGGTCAGGGGGTGGAGGATTTGGAGACGCGAACCTAAGGAAAGGGTCAGTGAGTGGCAGGTGGCAGGTGGTAGGAGCGGGAGGAAGTGTAGCCGACCGGCCCAGCGGGCAGGCATAGTAACAACAAATATGTTCCAGGCATTGGATGACTGCCCCCAGGATAGCAGTAGTAAGGAGTCAGTGCTGGTCATAGGAGACTCTCATGTGCGTCATTTAGAGCGGGTATTTTGTAAAGGTAGGAGGGACAGGAGGTGCATCACCAGGCCTGGTGCCAAGGTGAAGGACCTGGTAACTGCGGTGGCACAGGTCACCAGTGATCACCAGTTTAACACAGTCATAGTGCATGTAGGGGTAAATAACATAGGTCATACTAGGAGCGAGGAGCTTCTGCGGGAGTACAGGGCCCTTCTGGCCACCCTGAAGGGTACCAATAGAGTGCTTGTAACAGGAATTTTGCCTAGGGCTAGAGCCTCCCCTGAGTGGAGCTCTAGGGCACTGGCAGCTAACACCAGGGTAGGAAAGCTCTGCCAGGAGCTAGGTTTTACATTTGTAGACGAGTGGAGCAGGTTTTATGCATCGTGGGACCTCTATCAGAAGGATGGCCTGCATTTTTCTGAGAAGGGGGTCCATGTGTTAGGCAAAGTATATGAGCATGTCCTTCAGGGAAACTAGGAAATGGGGTGGGGAGGGATGAAATTGCATTGCCAACTCAGGAATATTCCAATAGTGTCAGCCAAGGCAATAGAACCTCAAAGTCTGCAAATAGGGACAGCAGCAACTCAAGGGGACAGAGTTATAGTTCATCTAGTGATAAAAGAACTCCTCAATATGAAAAAGCCAAAGGTGGTTATGGAGCATTTGTTAAGTGCATGATGTTTAATGCTCAGAGTATCCGTTCCAAATTTGATGAGTTCAAGTGTTATGTTGCTGAGGAGGAACCGGATTTTGTTTGCATTACGGAGGCATGGGTCAGTGAAGGATATTTTGGAGATAACTTACAGGACTGTGAGATCCAGGGATACAATATGTTTTCGTGCAATAGGAGTCCAGCAATGAAAGGGGGTGGTGTAATGCTCTATGTGAATAGCTTATTCAGTTCTCAAAAAGTAGCAGGTGGGGATAAAAATGTGTCTGTGGAGTCCATTTGGCTTGATGTCACTGTGGGAAAAGGCAACAGCAATACTCTTAGGATAGGAGCTTTCTACCGATCAGGAACCCTGCCACATTCTCAGCAACTGGAGCTTGACAAGGTGATTTGTGAGGAAATCAGTAGAAACTTTAAGAGGAAGTGCCTTATTCTCGGTGACTTTAATCTAAAAGGTTATGAAAATGCTGGTGTTGGCTCCCATCATGCAAAATGTTCAGGAAATGCCTTGAAGAGGACCTGTTCTTACACCAGTTTGTATCGGAACCTACCAGGCATGGTTCATTCTTGGACCTTGTATTCTCGGATTTAAGTGACTTGGTTCAAGACTTGACTGTAGGCGAAACTCTGGGAAAAACTGACCATAACATAGTTAGATTCAAGGCACATGTAGGGGAAACTATCAAGGATAATTTGGCAAAGGTTCCAAATTTCAACAGAGCAGACTTTAACGGCATGAGAGCGGCTTTAAGTGCCATCAGATGGGAAGAAGAATTCTCCAATTTAAATGCCTGTGAAATGTGGGAAAAGTTCAAATCTTACTTAAAGGAAACTCAGATTAGACATGTCCCCCCAAAAGCAAAGACGCAAAAGAAGGGTGGGAAAGCCAGCATGGCTTACACCAGACGTGATAAAAGCAATTAGGGCTAAGAAAACTGCATTTAGAGTTTTTAAAGAAGCCTCAAATGTCATTAATCTAAAGGCGTATCGAAAGCTAGAGACACTGTGAAGCAAAAAACCAGAGCAGCAAAGCGAGCAAAGGAACTGGATTTAGCTAGAAACTGTAATGGGGACAGTAAAAAGTTCTTTAGTTTCTACAAGCTGAGTAAAGTTTCTAACACAATTGGTCCACTGGAAGTAAACGGGACTACATTGGGTGAGGATAGTGAGATGGTTGAGGAGCTGAGCAAGCAGTTCAAATCAGTGTTTACATTGGAAGATATGACCAATCTGCCGACCGTACACCATAGTTCAGATACATGGGATCTGACAAATGATGTTGATTTCATTGGTAGTGATGTTGTTTACAATCATATCAGGAAAATAAAGCCAAATAAGGCAGCAGGACCTGATGATATTTATGCTAGGGTGTTGCGGGAAACTGAAAAGGAACTGGCATTTCCACTTAGTATAATATTTTGTAGATCAGTTTCACATAATGAAATTCCAACCGATTGGAAAAGGGCAAATGTAGTTCCTATTTTCAAGAAAGGAGAAAGAGGGAAAGTTGAAAACTATAGGCCAATAAGTCTCACATCCCTAGTCTGCAAGGTACTCGAATCAATTATCAAGGATAGAAGAGTTAGTTATCTGGAAGGTAGCAGATTGATTCAAGATACTCAGCATGGATTTAGAAAAGGACGATCGTGTCTCACAAACCTCTTGGACTTTTTGAACTTCGCCACAGAACAATTTGATCAGGGAAATCAGGTTGATGTAGCATATCTTGACTTTAGTAAGGCCTTTGACAAGGTACCCCATAAACGGTTAATGATACAGCTTCAGTCCCATGGTATTGCAGGTAGCATCTTAAAATGGATAGAGTTGTGGCTTTCAGATAGACAGCAAAGAGTGATGCTAAATGGTACAAAGTCATCATGGCAAAATGTTCTTAGTGGAGTCCCCCAGGGGGTCAGTACTAGGGCCATTACTGTTCATTATATTTGTAAATAACATTGAAAGTGGCCTAAGCAGTAAAGTTTTGAAATTTGCAGATGATTTGAAGGTCTTTAGGGCAATAACAGGTCAGGATGAGCATATCTCGTTGCAAAAAGACTTAGACGAACTTGTGAAGTGGTCCGAAGAATGGCAAATGAAATTTAACTTTGATAAGTGCAAAATCATGCATGTAGGTAAGCAGCATATGAAGGCTCCATACTTGATGGGTGGCCAAGTGCTATCAGTGACTCAACAGGAGAAGGATTTAGGTGTTATTCTAAACACAAAATTGGGGGCATCAGAACAGACCAAGGAAGCCAGGAAGAAGGCACTGAGAATGCTCGGGGCAATAAATAGGAATGTATCATACAGAAGTGAGGAAGTGATCAGGAAGCTTTACTGTGCATACGTCAGGCCACATTTGGAATACTGCATCCAAGCTTGGTCTCCTAGCTATGAAAAATATTGTTGGCTTTTAGAGAGAGTACAAAAGAGGGCTACAAAAATGGTTAATGGCATAAGCAACCTGGCATATGAGGAAAGATTGAAGAAATTGAATATGTTTTCACTTAGATATAGAAGGCTGAGAGGAGATCTCATCGAGGTCTTTAAATTTGTCAATCGTCTGGAGAGGGGATACCTTGGGGAAATGTTTGAATTTAACAGAAATGATGCAATTAGAGGTCATAAATTCAAAATTAAAATTAACCACAGCAGAACAAGGTTAAGGCAAACTTTCTTCACCAACAGGGTAGTGGAACACTGGAACCAGCTGCCAGAAAACATCGTCAGTAGCAGAACATTGAACATCTTTAAAAACAGCATAGACAATCATTATAAGAATAGAGGGCTTGCTTTTCAGTATTACAGGGAGGGCTGATTGGCAGATTTGGTGGGCAACTGGTTCAGTGTACAGAGTGCAACCAAGAAGGGCCCTTGTGGCTCAGAGTTGCACTGATCTTTTATGTCTTTATGTCTTTATGTATTTCTACTGGTATTTCACAAGGCCAAAAAGATATAGATGTCCACCTACCTGCTTACATTGGTTATGGAAAAGGTAGATATCTGAACATGTTCTGTTTAATGGACACCTTATTTGAGGCAAATACCTTTGAATATCTCCCACATGATGTTCAGCGCATAAATAAGAAAAATAAGGTGATATTCATAAATGAACAATGAACCTGTTTACAATCGAAATATTAAGGCCTGATCACACAGCTCTACCTATTCTTTGTTGGACCTGTTTACAATCGAAATATTAAGGCCTGATCACACAGCTCTACCTATTCTTTGTGTATGTGCTAGCAATAATAATAATAATAATGACCTGTATTTTGCACCTTTCTCAGTACATATCTGGGCTACCATACAACACACAATGCCTTCATGCATACAGACCAGCAACACAACCAAACTGAGACAGCAACCACTGTGCCACATCTGCTCACTTCAACCCTGGGTCATGCACATAAGCCTGATCAGCTCTTTCCAGTACAATTTATTCCAGCTGTGACCTAAATGTGTGTTTGATGTCAGCTTTACTGGCCACCAATAAATCCATAGATGCAAGTTCATATTCATACTTAATTTGAGCATGATTTTGTGCAATAATACCCAACCAAGCTATCTCAATCTTACATAGTGCTTTTATAATGGCATTGCTGCTGCCCATGAGGCTATGCACAAATAAAAGATGTCTGCTTGCCACCAGCATGTGGCATGGCAGCATTCCAAAATCCAAACTCAACCAGATTGGGAATTTCCCAGTTAGGTTTCCCAATTTCCCAGTTAGGTTTCCCAAGTAGGTTTCCCAATGGGAAACCTACTTTTCAGGTTTGGAGTCAGCATGCAAACAGATTTCCTCAGTACATTTTCAACTATGTTTTCATGGACATAATATTTTTTGATGCATGGAATCTATTTACCAGTAACCGAAGGAAAATAATATGTACCTAGTCAGTAGACTTACCTATGTAATAAGTAATGTACATTGTCATTTTTGGTCACATCAGCATGCAGAAACAAAGAAGTGGATGATGGATGGCACCACAAGACAGGGAGTTGTGATGATCAGCTCAGCTTCACCTCTTATAACTCACAGGAGCAATGTGCTTTCCTTTCACTGTTGGTCCAGTGCAAGGCTAGCTAAATGAAAAACAAACAAATAATTCACACTCCACCCTCAGCTCAGAGCACACACCTACCTACATATGCAGCCTATTTGATACAGACCCAATACCACTACTGCACCAGTACAGTACATGCCAGTTGGATGTGATAGCTGAATGCAAAGCAAAGGATCAGTCAACAATTTTTCCCACTACAAGTTGGTTCGGATGCAGGTTTCTGGAGACACATCACCAAATTTGTAGTCTGGAGGGCACTGTTCAGTGAGCATGTGCAAGGTTCGACATGTTGGCATTTCTGTTGATTGTGGTTTGATGTGGTGTGTGTTTGGATGTTATATGTGTGCTTGATGGTACAAAAAGTGGCTAGTTTATTTGGTAATCGTAAGTAGAATAACATGTTTGGTGGATGTTTTCTTTAATCTTGTATTCTTTTTTAGTGGCATTTTTCTTCCTTCTGCATGTTTTTGTCAGAGTACATGAGGAATCCATTCTATCCAGTATGAACATGGAGTGCAAAAAATGTTTTAAGGGATGAAATCGCTAAAGAAGAGCCTTAATTCCCACCCTGCTTTCAACACACTTCATGATTGCGAGAGTACCTAGGAACCTTGACTAGCCTTTTCAAGCAGGAGTGATGGGCTATACAGACTTAGCGGAAACTCGTTTCACATCCACAGTGTTCCACAATTCACACCCATAGAGGGGACAGTATATCTTAAACAGCCTAACTAGCATGAACTTGTCTGCACATCCTAGCAGCACAGAGCATGTTTACCTGGTAATACAATGCATGTCTGGTCCTCTGCATATTTCTGCAAAGAAGGATTTAGGTATTATTCTAAACACAAAATTTGGCCATCAGAACAGATCAAGGAAGCCAGGAAGAAAGCACTGAGAATGCTCAGGGCAATAAATAGGAATGTATCATACAGGAGTGAGGAAGTCTTCAGGAAGCTTTACTGTGCATATGTCAGGCCACATTTGGAATACTGTATCCAAGCTTGGTCTCCTAGCCATGAAAAGATTGTTGGCTTTTAGAGAGAGTATAAAAGAGGGCTACAAAAATGGTTAATGGTATAAGCAACCTGGTATGTGATGAAAGATTAAAGAAATTGAATATGTTTTCACTTAGATATAGAAGGCTGAGAGGAGATCTAATCGAGGTCTTTAAATTTGTCCATGGTCTGGAGAGGGGATATCTTGGGGAAGTGTTTGAATTGAACAGAAATGATGCAATTAGAGGTCATCAATTCAAAATTAAAGTTAACCACAGCAGAACAAGGTTAGGGCAGACTTTCTTCACCAACAGGGTAGTAGAACATTGGAACCAGCTGCCAGAAAACATTGTCAGTAGCAGCACATTGAACATCTTTAAAAACAGCAGACAATCATTATAGGAATACAGGGCTTGCTTTTCAGTATTACAGGGAGGGCTGATTGACAGATTTTGTGTGCAACTGGTACAGTGTACAGAGTGCAACCAAGAATGGCCCTTGTGGCTCATAGTTGCACTAATCTTTTATGTCTTTATGTCTTTATATCTGCACAATCACTCATGTTGCATTCAATTTTGTGCCCCAGATATCTGAACTTCTGGACCCATGTAAGCAGTTTTCCACAGAGGAGTACTTGTGGCCCTTGGCAACACATCAGATGTGATGATGAGTATGGTCTCTGAGGGCAAAACACCATACAGACAGTCTTTTCAACATTAAGTTTCACATCCATTGAGGCCACAAAGGTCTCACATGACCTAACTAGCACCTGACGTCCTGCCCTAGTGGGGGCCAGCAGAACAATGTCATCAGCATATGCCAGAACATTTACAGCATGCAGTCCAACATGACAACCCACATGAGTTTTCTGCAAATCATATAAAAGCTTATCTATGCACACATTAAACAGCAGAGGTCAGGTATTTACCCCTTGTCTGACACCATTCTTAATAGAAAATGATTCTGATCTACTGTCAGCCCACCTCACTCCCATCTGTTGGGACCGATACCATGTAATTAGAAGTCTGAGGTATGCCGTCGGGACACCTGTCAGCTAGTATTTGAAAAAGCTTTGCATGACAAACTGTCAAATGCTTTGCTGGCATCTAAGAAGCAGGCATAGACTGGGCTACCCTGCCTGGCATAGTGGTGAATAGTTTCCTTCAGAACATATGTAGCCTGGGTGGTGGAGTGTCCGGCTTTGAAGCCAAACTGAGCATCATTTGTATGGAAAAATGGCTCCAGCCATTCTACAAGGATGAGCTCCAGCACTTCAGATATGCTGGTAGAGAGTGCTGCACTGCACCTAATCTTCCAGGAGCAGTGCTTAAGGAAACCATAAGGAAGTGATGTTCATTTTATTTTAAAAAATTGCAATTATACCAGCATTTTTTAGTGGCTACTAATAGCTTGCACCAACAACTACAATGAGGTAATCTTGCACAACAGCATTTTGGTGTCCAGAATATGGCACACCACTACAAACATGATGATCCCTTTTAAAGTTTCTCTTTGCAAGTGTCTAGAGGATTTTCATTGGAAGGAACTGTTTGAATATGGATAGATTATTCATTGTTGTGTTCATTTTATTTTAAAAAATTGCAATTATACCAGCATTTTTTAGTGGCTACTAATAGCTTGCACCAACAACTACAATGAGGTAATCTTGCACAACAGCATTTTGGTGTCCAGAATATGGCACACCACTACAAACATGATGATCCCTTTTAAAGTTTCTCTTTGCAAGTGTCTAGAGGATTTTCATTGGAAGGAACTGTTTGAATATGGATAGATTATTCATTGTTGTGTTCAGTACACACAGTACAATTACTGGTTCAGCTGTACAGAAGTGGCAGTAGACCTATTTGTTACATAATGCCTCAAGTGTTCAGAACCACCCTCTTCTAGGTATGTACCTTCTGCCAAGTCATGATGACTTGCAAGGAAACGAAACAAATGTGCAATGTTAAATCACACATTGCTTATAAGACTGGATAATTGACCCTAAACCCTAGATAGATTAAAAAAATGATAGATGAAAATGACCCTAGATGTCGATGCGCCCCTAAACTCCAATTCACCACCACCACCAGAACAATTGTAAAGTTAAAAACACCAACATAACCTAGCCTGACCTGTTTTTTAAGACTACAATTATTATGTCTGAATGATACCTTGAAAAGGTGGTACATCTGTAGTTACTGATAACTTCTGATTTCTTGAAATTTATTTTTATGATGCAGTGTTTATGAATGTGGTACCGAGGTTGCTATTTAGGCTTCAAAGTACAGTAATTATAAGACATGTATATCGAGACCTATCTAAATATGTTTTGATACATAGGTGCAAAGTAGCTGATTTTGTCAGATATATTTCGTTGTTTTCTAATGTGGTTTGAATTAATTTGATGCTTTTATTTTCAAATTGTAAGTACATTTTGGGACATAATTGTTTCAGGTTCATGTATGTATAGTTGTGTCTATACATGTGTTATAATTGCATCAATAATTAATTTACCTCAGGACAAAAATGGTGGTGGGCTAGGTCATGATTAATATATGTTTAGTAGCCTAGCACGTATCTAGGTACGCATGGCGGATATGAATACGCAAATATGCGTATGCAAATGTGCATAAGCGCAGATGTATGTACGGCAATTGTACGTAAGCACAAATGTACGCATGACAAATGTACGTGAGCGTAAATGCTCTGGAAAATGTAGGTATGTGGAAGTGTACGTAAGCGCAAATGTACGTATTCACAAAGGTACGTATGCGCAAATGTACGTAAGCGCAAAAGTCTGATTTGCGCAAATGTATATGAGCGCAAAAGTGCGAAAGTACAAAATTTAATGTGCACAAATGTATGTAAGTGAAAATGTACATATGTGCAAATGCACGTAAGCGTAATTTTAACTAAGCACAAACGTACGTTGGCGCCAAAGTATGTAAGCGCAAATGTATGCATGGACAAACGTACATATGCATCAGTACGTAAACGTAAAAGATGCAACAGCAAATGTACGTACATTTGAGCATACTTGTCTGCGTTTAAACACATTGCTTAGGTGCATATACTGTATGTACATTTGATATTACGTATATTTACCATGAGTGCATTTGTGATATGTACTTTAGTGCTCAGGCATACAAAGTCGTTGCTCATATCATAAAACCCACAATTCTTCCAACTATTTCACATCGGGAGTACTATTGGGGTGAGGGGAGGGTCAGAATACATGAAGGAAATGATCTGGTCCAAATGGATTTGGGGCACACTCCATATGGCCCATTTTGATAGTTTTATTTATGGGGGAACAAAGCCAACATTGTGGCAATTGTAAGTCATTATATAACTAATTTCCCCCAACAACATATAACACTACGTACCTGGTGGTCACGCATAATGACCACATCCAACACATACAAAATGCCAATGGGATGAATGTGGGCAATTTGAGAGAATGGAATACAAAAATATATTAAGATAAAAACGAACATCAGATGCAAGGGAAAAATGAGAGAATTGATCACCAGACAATGTCAGACCTAGCCCATGACTATGAAGGTCGGTTGTAAAGCGTTTAGATGGGATCATGTAATGCACAGTGACAAGTTGGTGATGCTATATGACCTACCAGCTGAATGTGTCGTAAAAGAACCCCAGGTTATTCTTCTGTGCCCATGACTGTTGGTCCAGTCTCAGGCTGTTGCTGATGCCTTGGCTTTCTACAGAGGTTGATCCATAAATTTGTGTGAGGGTAGGGTGCCTTTTGGTATCTTTAGGCTGAATCAGTTGACTGGGGAGGGGGTGCACTGAAGCCTTCTAGAGAAGTGCCGATGCTCATGAGAATGGCACCACCTGTCCATGGGTTTGCTTAATCCATCCTTTTTTAACTACATTGATGCACTGTGATTCGTCTCTGTGTATGCAAGCAAAATTCCAAAATGCATACATATGTGCATACCCGCATATATACATGCATAAATACATGCATGCATGTGTATACCCATAGGTATGAAGTAGACAGGTGACCTTAGTTGATATCATATGGCATTTGGGGTTATGCTAAGACACACAAAGACGAGTCACAGAGCAACACTGTGGTCTCTGAGGATGATCTAAGTGAAGCAGAATAGTTTGTGCATTAAAAGAAGTAGGCAAACACACAAATAAGCCCTAAATTACATACACATGCACACTCACACATGCTTATATATATACATATGTGTGCTTATATATATGTATGTATATGTGTGTATGCATGTGTGTGCATGTGTATGTGATTTACGGCTTATTGTTTATTCGCCTATTTTTTTTTAAATCCACAAACTATTCTTCACTTAGATCACCCTCAGAGACCAGTGTTTCCATGTGATTCGTCTCTGTGTTTCTTAGCATAATCCGAAATGCTGTATGGTGTCAACTAAGGTCACCTGTCTTCTGCATACTCATGGGCAGGATAATTATAGTGTTTCATACGTTCATCTCCCTTTCCCAAAAGAAGTTTTTCTTCCGACTTTCGGCAAGCGATGCAATCAGCATCCGTGCTGTGCTATCCAAAGGGGGATGCAGTTAACATTGAAGAATGTTGATGTCCATATGTTCGATATTATGTCCATATCCGCTATCCTTTTGTATATTTATTTTCACAATCCCTCGTGTCAAACTGAATAATGCTGCGTATTGTGTCTTCTTGACATTCTGACATAACTTATACAGCTGAACCGTGCCCGGCAGGTGTGCAGCCCGTATGCGCTATACGGTGTCCGCGACTGCTGTCACGCGGTATGCGGCTGCAGGATCATTGGCACAATCATATGATGTGAACGCATGTCATACAGTCATATTGGCAGTGAGAGGAAATAACGTGGCTGCACCAGCAATGCGCTGACATCCTACAAGCGAATCGTCACAGGGCGTACGCTTAACGTTCGCACGGTCAGTTAGCCAACATGATTCGGATGCATCGTCACTGATGGTGTGTCAAAAGATCGGCAGTGCCAAGAAGCGTCTTCTGACGCGGCGTCGATGAGAGCGAGCCCTGGGACTGAATCGATTGGATCACACGTCGCACGGCTGATGTCTCCGTGATCGCACGCCACCTGACGGAAGCGTTGTGGAACACCATCGCAATGCCAGTGACAGGAGCCATCGTTGTACGGTTGCAACATTAGTGAGCGAACGAGGACGCTGTACCCGCAGCGTCAGTAGATGTATAAACTGTAGCGTCAGAATCCGTCGTCAAGTACTCGAAGCGTTATTGAGTGCAAGTCACATTGGTGGTGGCATCAGGGAGATGCGCTGTAAGGTCCTAGCATTGTGGAACATGACCATGTGGCTGATAGCGATCGACCCGTCATGTCGCAACAAACACGGTGAACATGATCGCACGTGCTGAGCTAGGGTTACCTGTGGCGTGAAATACAGTAGTATTTTCGTCTACCACAGATCACACCCATTGCGAAATGAAATGGTTACCTTGGCAATGTATCTGATTTCATATGTGCGTTGTGTGCCGTACCTGTGGACATTTTATTCCGACTTTCGGCAGCGATGCAATCAGCATCCATGTTGTGCTATCCAGAGAGTGATCTAGTTGATATGGAACAATGTTGGTGTCCATATGCTCGATATTATGTCCATATCCGCTGTTCCATTATATATTTATTTCCACCACCCATCGTGTCAAGCTGAATAATACTGTGTCTTGTGTCTTTTTCTTGACCTTGTGACCTAGCTTATACAGCTGAACAGTGCCCGGCAGGTGTGCAGCTCGTGCGCACTATGCGGTGTCCGCGTCTGCCGTCACACGGCATGCGACTGCAGGAACATTTGGCACAGTCAGATGATGCCAGCTTCGGTGATCACATGGCATATTTATATATATATATATATATATATATATATATATATATATATATATATATATATATATACTAGTTATGATGGAATGTTGCCGTAGCCGTGAAGGGACTAGAGCATTTCGCCGTATTTGTGCGTATAACGTGAGCTGCAGCAACTCCGCGAAGCTTTAACACCAAGGGGGACATGTACCGAATATTAGTGTGTTGCACTTCACGATACCCTGCTGTTCACACCAACCTGTGATGCTTCGGGTTGCTATCGTATATCCATGTGTCAGGCTAATCAAGCTGGATATCTACACAAACAAAACAATCCGTGACCTTCACCCAGGTATGTCGTTTTATGAAAATGATTGGGGTGGCTCAAGTGTCCGAAGATATGGACGGTGTCCTCGCAAACACACTGAGCACATAAGCACGTAAAATGCTATTGCGTGTTGATTATAAGCCGCATTATTTGACTAAGACATATCGAATGCAATATATGAAGTGCATCGCGGTATGAAAAGACGCAGACATGTTCTTTATTTCGCATTTCTCAGAAGGTTTTGAATGCACATCCGATACGCGAAACTTCTCGGTTGACATTCTACCACACCATTCATCACTAAATCCAACGGCAGGGCAATCGTGATGGGGCCCCTAAACCGACATGAGAGGCCTCGGACCAATGTGAGAATCCCTGGACTGACATGTGGGGCCACATCTCCACATGGTGGCCGATGTGACGAATTATAAATCATCGGAGAGGAAACGAGATGAACTCTCAGGCGGTGTAATGTTTTCGGAGATATGCGCTCCAAACTACCTTGATAAATGTCACAAAGACTAATACCTGCTATGGTGCTATGCCGTCAGAAACTACACGCAGTTTTCGGAGCGCATCCCATCCTTGTGAGACCATATTTTAATTATAGGAACACTTCCACCTACAGACGGTGCACACAAATTATGGGTGCCAACCTCTTACCAAATCTTAGATCCGCCGCTGGCCATGTTATATTGATCTTCGATTATTGCGCGTGTATCATCATACAAAAAAAATATCTCGCAAACGGATAGGGGGATACCCTCAACATGCGTCATAAATAAGCCGCATTGCAATAAACAATAATCGTGGCAGCATCCAAGGGCTTCGACCTACACCTTTTATGTAGCCGTAAATTAATTATGGTCGATTCCTCGCCCCGAAAGCCAGGTAAAGCGTGCTTCACAGGACTCCCGGGCGAAAATAGGTGTCCGGAATCTATCGAACGTCCGATAGAGTCCTTATCCACGCGTTCGGAGAGCGTCGACCATGTTTTGTCCGTGCGTCGGCTTAAGTGTTGGTGTGTCAAATTCGCGGCAAATATATGCATATACACTATGTGACTACGGCGCGGGACAAAGACGATTTTCTACCTTGACTTTGCTATAATATCCCTGTAACCTCAACGCTTATCGATTACCGGGGGGGCGCTTCCTCGAACCATGCACCTAATTGAAGTGATAAGTGCAATGATAGCATCGATCTACCAAGTAACTTAGAATATTGAATAATTAAATATTACAATATTCTGTCCGTTCGGGAGAATATTTGCTTTACCCTTTGGGATAATAAATATATATGGTGTCAGAAGGATTCTTGGTCATCCGGACAGCTCCGAACGGCTAACAGGAAGCAAATTTTCGGGCGGGATATGGGTGTCACTTTGTGATATTGGCTAAGGGGCCAATTTACCTTTCATATAGCATGTGTCTCCGGATAGGCTTTAAAAAAATCGTTGAGCGCAGAAGGGGCATATTCCGAGCTTTCTTAATTTTCGGCTCTACAGGCCCCATAGTTAAGAATATGTCTGATTGGGAGAGGGGGAAATCAATCATTGGGGAGGGCAAACTAATGATTGGATGGGGGATCAGTGCCCATCGTATGTAAAGTGACACCTTTGGGACAGGGCATAGATTCTTGAAAATGAATTGCCTTCCGGGCAGCATGAAACGTAAACAGAAAAACGAGCGAGTAGACTCCTGCAGGTCCCAGCAGTGGTACTGTCGTTTACCCAGTGGTACCGCCGAATTTGTGTCTAGTGGAAACGTCCCGAAAATATGTTGATAAAATACGTGAGCAAATAAGGCGCTCGTGTGACCTCACGGTACTATAATTCAATCGGGCATCGTCGGAAAAATCGTGGGATGAAGTCATAAAGTGTTGAGGCCAAGTGAGATCAACAGGGGCGTATCTGGGTTAAGCCTATATATACAAGATTATGTGAAACAGGAAAAACGTACACCGAAAAAAAAACACCCAATCAAGATTACATCGCGAGTTCCACAGGCACTAGCTACCCGAGTGCATCGACACCACATCCCCCCCGATATCGCGCAACACGAGTGGTCTAGTAACACAAGCGCGAGTCACACGCAATACCCGCATGGATGAGTCTTAGAGCAGCGGATGCGACCCAGGTTCTGTCAGGGTTCCAGGCCTCAACTGTTGTTGGCAGAGGCGGGTCTATTAATGTTGATCGTGGCAGGGCATCCCACCAGACGTGAAGAAAGAAAGTGCATGCACTGAACACTTCTGGGATCAGGACACATCACACCGCAATGACGGCACCATAAAGGAGATCTTGGAATAGTGATCGGCAGGTGGAGAGGAATTGTCTGCGGAAAAGAAAGCCTCTTCTCCTCTTGGAGAGCGCCAACGGTTGAAGAAGTCGTTGACGTACAGATTCACCTTAGTTTTATCGCCGTAAGTTATATCTATGCCGTCAGTGCAAGACGAAGTTTTGACTGAATAACTCAGCTTGGGTGCGAATTATCAATTTTGTTCGAAGCGCCCTGAAGCCCAAATACCTAACTAACACGGCTGCTTATGAACGTCCCTCTTAGCGTGT
>JAOTOL010001276.1:0-2500 GCA_034440575.1 Imbricaverruca yamaguchii | reverse complement strand
TTTGCATGCTTTGGCACGGGTCAATCAATTCTATAACTTTCGATTTCTGCCCTTCTGCAAGGGGTGCTTCCCGAGAACCAATTTTGAAAGAAATCGGAGGCGTCCAACCTCGATGACATTTTACTTTTGACCCTAAATATATCTGTAGTGTTGTGTAATACGTCTTCTTGTGTTTGCTCATGTTAATCAGGATGCCGAGCTCTACCAGTATGCTGGCTTTCATGATGCTCCACTGGGAAGCATCAAGTATTGATTTAGCTTGACGTGCAGTTTGCCATTGGTGTTTTGTTTTTAATCGCTGCATGAACACACCGGGAAATATTTTGGCCCAATAATCCAGCTGTTCATGAAGGCCTTTGTCAGCCTTCATGCTCAGGACCGTCAGCGCATCTTGGACTATATGTGTGGCAATCTTGAAACGATTATGAGAGATCGACCTTAATGATCCCGACTTCGACCTTGAGTATTTCAGCTGTTTACGAACGCCCCTCTTAGCCTGTATACTCATGATGATCAGTGCATCAAGTACTACCCGTGCAACAATTTTGAAGGAAATCTAGACGAGGCCGGTCTCGATGGCCCTTGGTCCTTGGCCCCGGAAATCTCCGTAGATTTTTGTGATAGGGCTTCTTAAATATGCTCATGATAATCAGTGCACCAAGCTCAACTGGTAGATTCTCGGACAAATGTACGCATGACGATACACCTAAGTAAATGTAAGTAAGCAAATGCACGTATGCATAAAGGTACGTATGACAAATGTACGCAAGATACGTCAGCGCAAACGTACGTACGCGCAAATGGACGTTCGTGTAACCGAGATATATCACTGCTGTTATTTTAATGTATGTACGTGATCCAAAAATACATCATCGCAGATATGCGTAAGCGCAAATGGACGTAAGCGCAAGCATAAGTATGCGTAAGTGTACGTAAACGCAAAAGTACGTTAGCATAAATGTATGTAAGCGCAAATATACGTATGCGCAATTATATATCAGAGCAGATATACGAATGCGCAGAAGTACGTAATCGCAAATGTACGTACGCGTGTTTGCGAATATGCCTCAGCGCAAAAGTATGTCAGAGCAAATGCATACAGGCACATATGGACGTATGCGTAAACTTACATGAGGCAGATGAACGTAAGTGTAGATGTACGAAGGCGCAAAAATACTCATGAGAAATAGATGAATGGCAGATGTACACAAGAGCAATTATGCACATGGTAAAGGTCCATAAGTGAATATACGTAAGCGCAAATGTGCGTATGGCATACGTATCCAGCCAAACGTATGAAAACGTAAAGATACGTATGCGTAACTGTACGCGCATTGGCTTATACATACATTTACTTTACGTACATGTGCGTTTACATACTTGTACGTTTACGTACATTTGCTCTTATATGCCTTTATTCTTACATACATTTGCACTTACGTACATTTGCGCATATGCACCTTTGCACATACGCTCCTTTACGCATAGGTGCTTTTGGAGATTATGTACATTTCGCTTACGTACATTTAGACATGCGCATAATTGCACATGTCTGTATTTGCTCTTAGGTACATTTGTGCTTACGTACATCTGCGCATACATACATTTGTGCATGCGCACATTTGCGTATACGTACTTTTGCTCTGACGTGCCTTTGTTCATTCGTACTTCTGTGCGTACGTACATTTACGCATACGTACAGTTGCACATCCGTACATTTGCGCTTGCGTACATCTACGCATGCGTACATTTGTACATGCGTTCATTTGCGCATACGTACATTTGCCATCTGTACTTTTGCGCTTGCGTATAATTACGAACATGTTATGCATACGTATATTTGCGTCTCCGAACATTAGAGCATACACACTTTTGCACTTCCGTACATTTGCGTATACGTACATTTGCGTTTAACCTACTTTGTCATACGTACATATGCGCTGACGAACGATTACCATACGTACATCTATGCCTACGTACATTTGCTTCGGGTACATTTCAGTATGGACATCTGTCACGCATTACATTTAGCACGTACATTTGTCCGTTTACCCTACCAGTATGCTAGTTTTCACGATGCTCCCCCTGTAAAATGAAATTTCAATGTTGCTTGATGTGCATATTGATATTCGTTTGTGCTATAATCATTACATATGCACACCCAGAAATGCTTGAACATAATATAATCAGCCGTTTATGAACGACCATGTTGGCATGTATGCTCATGAGGGTTAGTTCATCCAAGAATAAATGTGTGCCTATTTTTGAATGAATTATAAGAGAAGTCCCACCCTAATGACCCCGCCCTCTGAGAGATTTTATACTGATGATGGTCAGTGCATCAATTACTCCGCGTGTACAAACTTTGAAGAAAATCTTAATAGTCGACCTCATTGACCCTGGCTCTTGACACTGAATAAGCAACTTGTTTAGCAACGCCGCTTTATCGTGTACCCATGGTCGTCAGTTAGTCATGACTACATGTGTGCCATTAACAATA
>JAOTOL010001275.1:400000-525946 GCA_034440575.1 Imbricaverruca yamaguchii | reverse complement strand
TTCAGACATAACCATCGGATGGTAGCGTCACACCGCTGGCCGTTCGGGCCAAGTGTTACGCCAAATGTCCGACCATACCGTTCCTCTCGTACTGAGCATGATTACCATCGTCACGACCCATCATCAGTAGGGTAAAACTAACCTGTCTCACGACGGTCTAAACCAGCCACGTTCCCTGTTAGCGGCACCATCCGACACTTGGCGAATTCTGCTTCGCAATGATAGGAAGAGCCGACATCGAAGGATCAAAAAGCGATGTCATATGAACGCTTGGCCGCCACAAGCCAGTTATCCCTGTGGTAACTTTTCTGACACCTCTGCTTAAAGCTCGTACTTGGTTCCTTGAGAATGATATGTTCTGCATCAAATTGAATGGATAAAACCGTTCATATTTATATTATTAAGCAGTCAGGAGCGATATACATAAAAGATATCGGAAGGATTTTCCCCATGAAAATTGCCTGAATGGTACCAAAACGTTCCTAAAACCTGCTAACACTGCTCCAAAATGAAGACCCATAGAACCAGAAATTTCACCTTCTTTCGGATTTCATGACTTATATTGTTTCCGAATTTCATCAACAAGCGGGAAGCCAGTTGTATTAATGCCACTCCGACCGCGAGGTTTCCCACTCCGGACAATTTCAGATTTACGTGTGTTGACCTAATCCTCTACACTCTTAAGCCTCATTCTGATCCAATGATTAATTTCTTCCCACAGTCCTGATTATTATTAATTGAGAAATAAGTTCCTGTAATTCTCTTGGCAGTTTTCTCTAACTTATTTTCATTTTTTGGTAGTATTTCATAGCAATCATGGCGCGAAATGAGACGCTAATTTCCGCTCGTCCGTGACGATAGTCTGGTTTACAGCAGCGATTTGCCCGCCCGTCTAGTCGCTTTTCATCCTTCAAGGAATTCCTTGCTTCTACTAAACATTCCAGACACTGAACTAAAAGTGCATTGAAATACATTTAATATTAATAAGGATTGACCAATATTTTTTTTTCCAGCTTTCTCATTTGAAGAAAGAAAAATTTCATCGTGGAGAGAATAAAAATTTTTAGGCTGGATTGTTTTCAAGATAACTTTCCTTGAACCATTATATATATCCGAAACCCATATCCCGAAGTAACATTTTAGACCCTCCCATTTGAGACCCAGGGTGATTTTGAACGTCCTGCTCTCGAGGTATGTTGTGAATTTGTATTAGTTGTGCGGTGTTGGTACCTGTGCTAGGAGTGGCAGGTATTGATATATAAACTTGGTTGACATCGATTAAGTATACTTTTGTGATCATTTTCTCTACCAATGCTCAGGAAGTTGCCTTATAAGTCATTCACGTAACGTGGTTGACTTCAGACGACGAGTGTGTGGTGGCCCCATCTGGTTGTCCGGAGACACTAGGATAAGAACCTGACAAATGACTTAAAGGCGTTTTATTCTTGAGGAAGAAGAATTATCGGGTTATTTTACGACGCATTCAACCGCAAGGTTGCATAGCGCCGCCACCCTATATGACACCGATTGGTCGTGGGTGGACTCTGCAAATGCCGCCGGCCGCGAGATTCGAGTTCCACGCTCCATCATCTAAGCTACCGAGGCTCCTGGGTTTTTGTTCTTCATTCCAGGAGACATCACTGCATTTTTCAAAATTTATACACTTCGTTATATATCAAATGTATATACTCCGTTACTGGAGCTTCAACACACACCCCATAATTTGGCAAACTGGGAAATTATACACACATAACATAGTGCTTCTCAAGATTATACACTCCCATACTTTGGCAAGCCAAAAAATTATACACTCCGAATCAAAGACCGAGAAGTGAAAATCCAACACTGCACCTGGGTGCACCTGATACAGCTACAGTATCTTCAGTGGTATCAACAGATCAACTTATATAAAGTCGATCTAAATTAACGATGCCTATGACTTTTGTTTGGTAAATGCCCACTGGACATCTCTTCTGTTTTTCCTCATACCAAAGCTTGCTGGAATGTCATTGCGCCATGTTCACTTTTTCTCAATATGACAATGGGAATATAATCATACCGTCTTGATTTTTATCTCCAAGAGTACAATGGCAATGCACAAATGAGACACTGTAGGCATCATGCGTTCGGATGTTCACACTGATGCTCAGGATAGGCTCCTGGGTGAATGCGTACTTATAAATATAGGTGCCTTGTCTGGATGCCTGGGTGCCTGCCTGGATCCCTGGGTGCCTGCCTGGATATCTTGGTACCTGCATGTATGCCTTAGTTGCTAGATGCAATGCGGCTCTATAAGCCACTACCCACCTTGGAGCTTTCCGATAACCATGAATGGTCATGAGTGTACATGTTTGTTTATCGGGCAGGAGGCGGCCATGATTTTTGGTAGTGATGGTTAGATAATGTATAGCAAATACATCGACAATGCAGAAGTTTTCTTCTGTTGAAATACAAATATAATGCTTTTTAAATCACCAGTATTCTCATTACCCCATTACATAAGTGCAGTGAAAATCTAACTGCAGTACATCACTACATACTTGAGCTTTTTTCCAGATGTTATTAACTTAGTCATCATGCAAACAGCAGCTGATACAATTATTTTGATATGTTAGTACTATATTTTTTCATACGGGTTTAGGTATCCATCTGTTCCTGGTGAATAAGTGAAAAAAAATGTACCTACCTGTTTCGGGTATAGTATAAATTTATATGTAGATTAATTAAATATACTGAATTAGCAGCATTTCTGTTCTGGTATCCTTGAGTTTTGTGTTCCCAAGGGCAGTTTTAGTGCAAAGCGTTAGTTATTGACATGTATATACTTCTCATGGAAGCAAACCAAGATAATTTAGGAAAATACTTATAAGACTAGTTTGGGGATGATTTCTCAGATCATGGACATATTATAACTAATTGTAACTACACACTTCCAAACTCTCTTAGTATGGAATGGCGAGGGGGCTTTTCTATAATACATATGAATGCTAGATCCATGAATAATAAATTTCATGATATGCAAGTTTTCGTAGCTGCCACTGGCATGAAATGGTCAGTGATATGCATATCTGAAAACATGGCTGAAGAAGGATACTGAAAAATACTTTGAAATTAACAATTACACCATGTTTGCATCTGGTCGTTGTTACAGGGAGGGTGGGGGTCAGCAATTTACGTATGCAATTCCTATGCAGCAAAATGCATTAATATTATTGAAAGCAAACTCATTGAAGCCTCATTTGTAACATAAATGATGTAACATTTGTAGCATCATTTAACTTCAGATATATCTTTATTGCATATCAGAAGTGATAGAAACATTAAAGCCTTTCTAAATTTGCTCACATCATATGTATTTTGGCCTACCATAACAAAGGGCCACTCGTGTACATAGTTCTGGTATGGCATTGCTCGACAATATATTTATAAATGATACTTCATATATCTGCTCTTCTGGGATATTGTTTGAGGATTTATCAGATCATCTTCCCATTTTTGTGACTAACTTTTGAAAAAAAAAAATTCAACAAAAAGGTAATAGAAGAGCATTTGATTACAATCAGGTGGGTAAGCTAAATGATTATTTGTTATGGCACTGCACAATTTTGACAACAACACTGAGGCAAACATTGCATGCTCTCACGGCTGATTGGAAGCATATGGCAAGAACATTGAAGCATATGCTCTCAGCTGATTGAAGCATGATGTATATGGTATGAAGCTTTGTACTAAAACATTTACCCACAATAGGAGAGCTCCTATAAAACCATGGATTACTGCAGGAATTTTGTGTTCCATAAAAATTGTACAAGAAGTACATAAAAAGTGAAAGCCTACAAAAGGAATTAGAATACAAGCAGTATGCAACAATCAGGTCCTATTTTGAGAGATGCAAAAAAGAACTTATCAAACAGCACTACATCGCAACCAAAATGGATGAGGAAAAAAACATGGAAAATCATAAATGAACTGATAAATAAGTAAAAGTGAGATTAAAACTTCCTGATGGGTTAGTAGATTAAGAGGGCAATGAATATGACAGGAATTGTTTGCCTAACGCATTTAATAATTTCTTTGTCTCTGTTGGACAGTGTAAAATAATTGACGATGTGACCTGGAAATTCACAGTTAATGTAATTGTGCTATTTCATCCTTGTCTTAGGTTTTTACGAGTTTGCCACATGATATATGGGCAGTCATCATGGCACAGGACTACAAATGTTGTAAAATGCATGTAACTGAAGTGCGAAAACCATTACCGCTTTTAATCCTTCAGTGGCGATCCTTTATTTTCTTCCAATCTTTCACTATTCCGAAGCAACTTCCTTTCTTCATCCACACAGTTAATGGTGAAGTAATTTTAGGAACACTGCTGTTGGAGAAAGATTGGAACAAAAGATAGCTTTCATAGAAAAAGATCCAACTGAATATGTAGCTGAACCTACCTATGCAAGGTTTCTGATCATAAGTTCTAATGAATGTCAAGTAGAATCAGTTATTAAGAACTTCAAATCTGTTGGAAGTGGCATAGATGGAATCAACACAAAAATATTCATGCTTACCAATACAAGTATTTTGAAGCAGATTACCCAAATATTAATATTTGTTTGCATAGTGGAGGTTTCCTGATGATTTTAATAACGCAGTTGTGCCTATTTTCGAGGCAGGAGAACATCATAAGTTCACAAGTGATATACCTATGTCTTTACTCCTTATCTTTTCTGAAACGTTGGGGGAAAAAATGACATACCTATCTTTCAGCATATTTGAAACAAAATAATGTACTCAAGCCCTTTCCAATTTGGCTTTTAGAAAAAATAATAGCACATACATGCCCATTATGCATTTATATACTGAAATATTTACGTCCATAGAAAATAAAGAAATTGTGTGTGGTTTATATATTGATTGAGAAAGGCTTTTGACACAATTGGCACAGAGATATTGGTCAGAATGTTACAATGCATTGGACCTGAAGGTCCCCTTAGAATACTAAAATCATACCTTAGAAATAGATTATATGAAAATATATGACACTATCTGAACCAGACTTAATTTCTATGGGTGTTCCTCAGGGTTCCATCTCCTGGGACCATTATTATTGATCATATATAAACGACTTGCCCAGAATTTCCAGTCAAGTAGCTATGTACGTTTTTGCTAGATGACACAACCATTATTGTCAAGGCAAAAAGTATAGATGAATTACAGAGTAAAATGAATTGCATTGTTCCAGAGCTAACACAATTGTTTCAAGGAAATAGTATGTCACTGAATGTAGCGAATATAAATTACTAAATATATTCTGGAATTCCAATTAATTACAAAATATAATGATCAATTATGTTAAAGTGAAAAGAAAACAACAAATCAAGTATCTTGACATAGTGTTGGATTAAAAATTAACATGGTATGGGTACATCGATTATATTACATCCATCATTAGTAGAAAATTGGGTATTATTGGGAAGGAAAAAATACGTCATAACAAGTCGAGAACCCAAGCATTTATACAACTCTTTTAATACTTCACTATTTAAATTACTGCGCTGTCATTTGGGGTAATAATTATCCCACTAGATTAACCAAGGCACAAAATCCCAGAAGCTTGCATTGCAAATTGTGTTATGCATTCCCTACAAATGAATTATTTATCAAGTACAATATTTTGAAGTTCACCGACATGGTGCAGGAAGAAAACATGTTAATTCTGCACAAATTTTTCCATGACATATTGCCACATGCTATGGCTGACTTTTCGATATTCAACACCTACTAGTACAAGAATCATTCAACATTTCTCTACACCATTTACTTATCGACAATATAGGCCGTATGCTATCACTTCCTGTGCACCAAACTCATGGAATAATCTAATATGCAAAATATTTCCCAGTATTGAGCATGTGCCAAGGAAAAAAAGATGTTCTAAATAAATGCATTAGACGCGTTATGGAATTATACAAATCAAATGAATACTGAAGTCAATTTATAGCTCATAAAATTCACAAAGGTAGCTTTAAAGTTGTACCTTCCCAGATTTGGTATCAGTGCTGATGATATATGAAAATGTAAAAATGTATGAGTTTGAATGGACGTTTGTGTTCTTTAAGAGTTAGACGATATCCGGTAGACTGGTATACACCTATGTTATTCTGCATGAGTTATCTCCATATCAAATCGTTTTCAACATTTATGTACTCCCTAACATTTTCATCTCTGTGACCCTGGGAATTATGTGGGGCGTTACTAGCTTGCTACCAGTCCGCCGATTTCCCAGGGTCGCATTCCTTTCTACTAAAATCTGCAAAAAAAAAAAAAAAAAACAGAAGGGATGCAAATTGTATTTATACTAATCACATTCTATTGCATTCTTCTTTGCATCCTAAGGCACCCTTGTGTTGGCAGCCCTGATCTACTGGCACCTCACCAAGGAATGCCCACGTTGATTGAAAGACCCAATGAAGGTGCATACAGCCAAAGGAGATAGGCTGCTGCAGATCTGATATGGGGGGACGACAATTTTAAAAATCGGTGTGTTGGGAAAGAGGCGAATAAGTGCCACTCAGGAAGAAGTAATTATGACTGATTATTTGGGCTTAGGGGCGCATCAACTTCTACTGGTTAAATAAATAGCTATGCTGTCAGTTGTTATTGGAGAGGAATGTTTCGTGTACATTCCATTGCATACGACTTATCAGTATTGTCCATTTCAGACTATATTTTCATCCTAGTTAACGTGCATTGACACCAGTAATGCTCGTTTATGACAGTGCTGATATTTATCCAGGAAACTAGATGTGAAACCGATGTTTAATGTTTTTGGGCAGTTTATATCGAACCAGATTAACACTGGGGGGTGATTCATATCCTGAGGTTTATCAAGTTGTTCCACTTTTTATCAGCACATTTGGCGCTGAGAACCCACAAATAGACGGCAATATCTAAGCAACAACGCACAAAACCAAAATGAGCACATCCAGCTTTACCAACAATAACTCATTGTTGGATTCAAGTCAGCATCATTCTACTCTTTCACCCAGGTTAGTGGCCGCGTGGATGCGTGCTAAATAACCAAACCTGGTCGATGCACCCCTAAAAACTCAAATAACCAACCGACCAAGTGACCCCGTGGGTGGTTCAAAATGGGTTGTTATTTATCATGGAAAATGCACCGCGAGTGCACTATTTTGCTACTTCTGTACTATATTTTGTTGGGGTCTCTACAGTTATTATCAGAAGCAACCAGGTCTCGACACCCTCCGTTATGTGCCTTTGGCGGTAGGAGACATATTCATCACCATTCTCCAAGTAAATAGTTTCATGCGAAGTAGACAAATTGGTCCCTATATATTATAAGTAACGGAGAGTGCAAAAAAGTTTTTTTTTCACATATGTACTGACAATATGCAGGGAAATAATTATTCCATGTTAAAAGGCATGAATTTCGCCATTAATTTCAATCCCAGTATTGCGTTGGTTGGTAATTAACGCTTACGGGCGCCTCGACTACGCAATGGCCATGCAGCGCCAATAACCTCGTGAATCAACCACGAAATACAGACCCCACTCATCGAAACTGCCCTAATGTGTGCCACGGCATTGAATCTTCACACTCAGTGATGGAGCTGCCATGACAGTCACGCAGGGGAGTCGATGGGGTGTACACATATTACGGACAGCTTCATTTCACAGAGGGTTTTTAATGTTTCGCCACCCAAGAGCAGGGTGACCAGAAGCACCCGTCCCTCTTACCAAACGACTGCAAGCACCTTACATGAATGCCATAAAATAAACGTGATAAAGTCGCGGCATCTGACTAAGAGACGGAAAACAAATAAACAAGCATGACACCGGATATGAGAGCAATAAACCTAATGATAAAGAATGCTGTAAGTAGTCATACCCAAAGGAGGCATGTGGCTGACCATGGATCCATCCCAACAAGAAATTAAGGGTCTAAACTATAATGTTAGCAGCTGATTTGTGGCCACATGGTGGTGAGCAACCTGACTTTTTTACACTTTAGTACACTTTTACCCAAGCTAATAATGCTTATGTTCTCATTGGTTATGTCTTAATTTCCCCTCATGGAACAAATACTGACCATGCTAGTGATTCCGACGGGAGCAGGAGTCCGTGTTGTATATGCATGTGCTTAATGCATCGATGATGTGTTGTCGCGCTGATTTTGTGGATATTCAATGAACTGGGGTGGAGCCAGACCTTGGACCTCAGGGGGTCTGGCGCCATTCAGGTGTCACTTTGCATTTGCTGAAATCGTTGGAAAAAAATAAACATTAAGCATGTTCAGATCATCAGTTTGGTAGCATACAGCGCAAGCTGACCACCTGGACACAGGCCAGTTTAAGATAAATCATTGCTGACACAAATCATTGCTGATCCCTCCAAATTTAATGCTCACTTATTTTCCTGGTTATTTCTGGACCCAATTCTCAGACCTCAGTCATGACAAAAAAAAGTGCAGCTCGGTATTGCTTCAATGCCTACATTACTCCTAACAATATTAGTCTATTTGTAAGTTCAGGACACGTCATAAAGGCACGTGACAAGTGTAATGAAACATATGCTTCCAAATACGGTTGTTGGTTTCTCAAAATGATTTGGGAAAAACACCATACTTGAAGGCATTGGGAGGGCACAAGTGGATTCGAGTCATGCTCTATAGGGTCCCATGCTACAATATTAAATTATTATGCGGCAAAGAGACATTGAGAGGACACGTTCATCCTTAAAAGTAGGCAAAACAACACCCCCTGGTTGCAAAGTAATTTAAAACGGTGCTATACCAATTTTATAGCTATACACCAATACTTTCCATGCAGATTGTTGAATGGGAAAGAATGCTAGGACAAATCAACAGTCGATAAGATGATGGTGTTGCCCACACCTCTGCAACATTTGTCTATTTTATTTGTGTGGAGCTGAAGGTATTTAAGTTCCATGCTTACATTATTACGTATTTTACTTATTTCCTTACGCTTATTACTTGACACCTTGAACAATTTTGGCTGCATGTTTTGGCGGGATATTTTGGGTTAAGTTAATCTGGGCTAGGTTATGCTGGGCTCAGTTAGTTTTGCATATAGTACAATCAATCAACATGATAATACGTCGTAAATGTAACGGCTGCAAGATGACACATGGTTTGCTTGGTATGTTTAGGTTAGTTAGTTATTTTCATTTAGGGGTGTGTATTTGGCAGGTGATAGCCCCTCCCCGCAGTCTCCACTCATTGACTGTGGTAGTGCAAATCTCAGAAGTCTCGCCGTGTTGCAAGTGTCAACACAGCGACGAGGCCATGATGGGGGGAAGAACCTTGGTGTTGGGCCATGGAGGGGTGGCAGCGTTACCGACTTTGTGGCTGCCAAGCCAACTGTCTGGGAAATGATTGTCTAGTGGAATGATATACAATCGACCAAATCATTGAGATCATGCTGGCAGTATTGCACACTATGCAGATGGAAACGTAACAGAACCGAACATAAATCGCGCTTATTTAAGCTAACGCCGACATGGAAATATGATGAATGGACACTCCAGAGCATCTTTCTGCAAAACCGAAGGGTGCACGCCGAAGGGTGACAAGGAGAAACTTGCATGGACAAGATATTACCGAAGCTGGAAAACAGCGTCGTTAGTCATGAAATGCAACGCACAGAGTGATACTCACCCGCAAAAACAGATCAGTGTAGTGTATAAGTTCGCATGTGCACACTTGAGCGCGCATCCTAAAGGTGCACTACATTCGTGGCCACAGCCTCGGAGGCGATGGTTCACCATGCACCTACAGTTTGTTGGACCCAAAATACCCTACCAAAACAGCCAAAACGCTACATTAATGTGCTACAACCATGTAGCTAACACTAGATAACGAAAGGTGCGAACAAAATAAAGTCGTTTTGCCGGAAGCGTATGTATTCCGGGACAGCTCTCAGGTAATCGGACGTGCAGAGCAATATTATGCGCGCGTTAGCGCTGTTTGATGTATCGTAATGATCTACACCAATGTGTGTGTGTGTGTGTGCATGCTATTTGTTTGAATTTGCCTACTTGTGCACTACCAATTCTTCCCTTGAAAGCGCCCCTCCATATATGCCGTACGCTCTATTTAAGCCAGTTGGTGATTGTGGTTGCGAGGCTGCTGACAATACATTTTCATGCACAGGGAGCATGCATTCAGTAGACGCAATACTAAATTGTCGGTTAGTCGTAGTCCATGAGTAGCTGCATCCACCAGTGGTGGATGCATCACAATATTGGATCAATGAACCCACTTTCCGCGGCCGACACCTGTTGTCTGATTCTTGTATTTAATTCTCACATGTTTGTTCATTATGTACATGAATATGCCGTACTCTTCTTCTAATTTTCTCTCTGATGCTCTCAGATGGTAAAGCCGATCGGTGCTCATGAGGATCGACAAATTTAATGTGCTGTATGCACTTGCTTGTCCTTTTACAGATTTTCCACTAGACTTCACTGAGATAAGTTAGCTGTCTCGAAGAGTGCATAAGCGTTACTGCTGAAGTCACGTATCTTGGCGGGCCGCGCCCTGAAATCGTACTCGTGCCGCTCGGACTAGTACATGTGCTTGCAACTACGTGCGCTTGCATTTATGCATTCTCACGTGAATTGTACGTTCCAGGAAAAAAGGTTCGAGGAAGAACCCACTTGAGGAAGGTGACAACAGAGCAGCGCAGTTTCAGGGCCATGCAGCAGCACCGTCCACCGCTTCTGTCTCTACTCGAAGCACATCGGTATCTAAACTGGGGAAAAGGTAATCACGAATTATTGGTCAGCATTGGGAGCAAAGGACACGAACACCGTCCTGGTATTTTAATATGTGGTAGAATTAAGTCGTGTTCCTGACGGAGTATTTATGCTACTTCCACGAATATTATCAATATGGAGGTTCATCACCTGGTGAGGATATTCTTTAAGTGGGGCAAATTCCACAAAGCATCTCGTGACCCGGCGATTTGGCGACACTTGACTAAGTCAAGTGTCGCTAAATCTGCATGAAGTCAAATTGACTTCATGCAGATGCATCATATGAAAATAGCTTCTGATTAGTTAATCGAGGCCTCTGCTGATGGTTTTACCAGCTGATGACAGTTGCGGTGAAAGTCAGAGTTGACAATTTCATACATGGCTGGGTAAATGTGTGGGGGTCCTCGACCGTGGCTCGAAGCAAGCTTAACAGCTGCCCTTTACATACACTAGTTAAGCTTAAGAGCTGACCTGTGCTGTGCACTGTGTGAGCTTACTGGGTTAGTGGTGCATTAACAGTGAATGTTAGTGCACTAGTCGAGCTTTGCAGCTGGATTGTGCCAAGCGCTAGTCAAACTTGATAGCTGGCCTCAGCTGCACACTGGAGGTGGGCTGATCTGCACACTAGAGCTGGGCTGAGCTGCACACTAGAGCTGGTCTGAGTTGCACACCTGCCAAGCAACAGCCGACACGTGCTATGCACCAGCAAAGCTTAACAGCTACCCTGTGCCGTACACTAACCAAGTTTAACAACTGGCATGTGCCGCATGCTAGTCAATCTTAACATCTAGCCTGTGCTGTGCATTAGTCGAGCTTAACATATGGCATGTGTTGTGCACCAGCCAAGCTTAACATTTAGCCTGTGCTGCACACTTGTAAAGCTTATCAACCAGCCTATGCTGCACACTTGTAAAGCTTATCAACCAGCCTGTGCTGCACACTTGTAAAGCTTATCAACCAACCTATGCTGCACACTTGTAAAGCTTATCAACCAGCCTGTGCTGCACACTTGTAAAGCTTATCAACCAGCCTATGCAGCACACTTCAAGTTTAACAGCCGGCCCGTGCCACCAGTCAAGTTTAGCAGCCGGCCCGTGCCACCAGTCAAGTTTAACAGCCGGCCCGTGCTGTGCACAGATCAGCTGTCGTTAAACTGTATACAGGCCAGCATTCTATAGTATTCTGGACGCCAAGTCCGTTATGGACCACATTTTTTAGCAGAGGCCCACCGATGGCGGCATGAAGTTCAGTTTTTGCTTGAAAGGTCAAGATTCCAGAGTGCAGTTTGGTGCTGAAGCTAAGCCGTGTTCCTGCAGTGCGCTGACAGGTGATCAATTGCCAAGGGTTGACCTCGGTAGATCTTTAATTACTTGACCTGGGTTATTAACGCACTGTAGGTTACCTGCTGATGACATGAGCCATGCGGACCTCAACATCAGCAGCGAGGCCACCTTTTGCGGCTGACTACGTTTGGCCGTTAGCAGTCCGGCTTTGTTTACTGGTCGGTGTCCATCATGTCAAAATTGGTGGAATAATTCAGGCAGCTATACGAAATCCGATGCCGACGAGCACTGGTGCACCATGGAAGACAACACCATGGCCCGCGAGCGGATCCACTGTCGCACACACGCTGCGCGACCGAGCCGATAAATTGCGTGAAAGTTGAATTATGTTTTTGTGTGTTTATGTTTTTTTCTTCTCACAAACGTCAGGATTAAGACTGGGCTCTTGTTTGATTGCTGGTGCCGTAGTGTAAAATATTGCACAAATGAACTGAACGGAATGCAAACTGCGGGCCGTTTTCTGCACATGAGCCGTTATTGCACAGATGGGTTACTCGCTCCGGAAAACGGCCCGTAATGCAAACTGCGGGCCGTTTTCCGGAGCGAGTAACCCATCTGTGCAATAAGTGAACATTTCTACCTAAGGTTACATAGCTTGCAAACATGAGATGGGCGCTACATGACCAATGTAGTCGATGTGCCCTAAAGCCCTAATAAATAATAAATTGCAAACATGAGTTTATTGACAATCGTTCCCGACAAGTGCATCACTATTCCATTCGATGTAGCGAAACCGTGTGTCTTGGTTTCTTCTAGTTTTTGAGGAGGGGAGAGGCTGTTTGGATTTTCGGAGCCTAGCAAGTGGGCATCATCGTTTTTTTATCTTGAAATAAACTTCAACAGTTCATCACGTATTTATTTCAAAACTTATTTGCTATGATCTTTGCACGTGTCATTGTGTTGACTGGATGCGGCAGGGTGAGAACACACTGGCGCCTTTTGCACCATAGCTTCAATAATAGATCAGTTGGTTGTGGTGAGATTGTTGGCACCACAACTGCCGCGGCATGGCGCCATCGTTCCTCAGCGAGTGGGAGACCTGCTGGATGTGTTTTTGCTTGATATTAAGTATATTTATATTGCAGGAAAGGGTGTGCGCAGAAGAAGAGATGGACGAAACGTGGCCGACGTGCAACAACCGAGCAGCCCCCCCGAGAGCCTGCGGTGTCCTCGTCAAAACAGGCACCGGCCCTTGTACAGAATAAATCGGCCTCAAGACAACAGCGAAGGTACGTCACAAAAATGGATGGAGTTTCCCGTCTATTTGAAGGGGTTCGACCCTCTCCAATGTTCGCCCAAGCAGCTCCCCTCCATGTTCCTCCTGCTTCTCTGTATGAAAGACCACTGGATGGGCACTACGCTGTATGAGGTCAATGCGCCTCTAAGCTATAATCGAGTAATCTTTGTAGCTCTTAGCTTTTGTAGCCCCTCTGACCATCCAAGGGTGGGGACGAGTGGTCTAGGGGTAAGCTGCTCGTTTCACAATCGAACGATTGTGGTTTCGAGTCTCACTTGTCGCTATTCTCCACACGCGACCAATCGGCGTGAGAGATTGGCGACGCTACATGACTCAACGGTCGATGCGTCATATAGCCAATAACCATCAAAGATTATATGTAACTGCAAAGGGTCCTCTCTAACATTCAATAAGCTGTCAGGGCATGCGAATTTAACTCGGCGAGTTCAACGAGTTGTGACTACCATGCATATTGCTTCCCCACCTCCACCCGCAGGCTCGAGAGTTTTCAAGCCGGGCAAACAAGCCAACTTCTCTCAAAACTTGGCGGATTTTTCAAAACCAACCGAACCGAATGCAAACCACGGTCCCGTTTGCCGGTACGAGTAGCCAATCTTTGCAATGAGTGAGCATTGCCACATAAAGTCGCATAGCATGCAAACATGAGTTTGTTGACAATCATTCCCAACAAGTGCATCACTATTACATTCGATGTGGCGATTCGACCCCATCACTGTGGTCGGTTGGCCACCTCAGTTAGACTTGCCGCTGGGTTGAGAACTACACAGTGTACGCCATGATCAGATGATTAGCAAATGATCGTGATTAGCGGCGTGGTTGGGGTTGCCCGGGAAACCCTTCCTCCATATTCGTTTGCTTTCGCGTGAAAAGTAGCATGGTTTGATCTGTCAAGTGATTACATGTGGAGAGGTTGTTGATGGTCGGGGAGGTTTGTTGACAGCACACAACACCGTCGGCGCTGTGGTGTAACGTCATTGGCCATGGTACCATCGGCACCATGCAGCGATACGCTTTTTCTCGTGAAATAGGGTGGAATATACCATTTTCTGGACCCTGAGTCGACATCCTTCCCAAAGAAGTATCGACATCGTGCTTCTTGGTGCGTGCTTGTGAAGTCTTCATGCCTCGTTTCTAGCAGTATCTTGTATATAAGATAATGCTTATGCTCACCGTAGGGGATCTGGGACCGTGATGACGAACATCCCGTAGTGTAATTGCATGTAACTGGTTTACCTATGATGTGTCAGTTATATATTGCCAGTTTATGGAATAGTTTGTATCGTTTTCATTGATATTGGTATCTCTAAATTAGGTACCTTTGAGAGCACGCAAAGCAGACAGTTGTAGGCACGAATTTGTCTCGGAACTGGGTTTTACGGACCGAAGTATTTTAAATGGAAATATTTATATGGTGATTCCGACATCGCGCTGTACTCGTTTCGATATCTCACACATAACTATAAATAATTATTCCAACATTGGCACTACGGCGCGACGTCATTGTCCGTAGCATCGTCGGCACTATGGCGTAGCGTCGCCATTCGTTGAGCTGTTCATGTGTTCAACACAAGCGTGATTACCGGCTGGCTAATTGTCGTGCTACATTAAGCTCGTGTGTGTTTTAGCAAAGCGAACGTTAGGACGGAGCAACTGAAGAGGCGTAGCAGAAACGTAATGACGGAGCAGCTCCAGCAGCAGCAGCAGCAGGACCAGGAAGAGCACGCAGCCGCATTGCCCAGCCCTTCACCGCCATCTGCGCCCACGACGCTGTTGTCGGCACCGCAGCGAAGGTGAATAGCAATTATCCGCCGCTTTCCGAATCATTCAATGCACACATGCCAGCGAATATTTTTGTGTCACTGTAATGTCAATGACAAGCGTATATGCCATTACCCAAGTGCGCGAATTTAGCGGACAAAGAAAAATCGCCGATTAATTGATCCAGTAGCACAGTACGCGATCCACAGGTACATAATGATCTTTCCACCTTCACGTTCTTGTCCGCAAATGCCATTTACTTGGGTTTGGGTGGATAATACATGTAATCCCGGATAGTCGGTTGCCTAATCAGGTCTAGTTACCTCCAGCTCGGTCGGCTTCGATGCGACAGTCTAGGTCGACAACTCGCGGCATGCCTTGTTAGAGACTCGGTTGAAGGGTGGTTCTGAGACCCAGGTCCTCTATCTGACGGGGTTCTCATGTCGCAAGGTTCTCATGTCGCAAATGCATTTGTATATTACCGAACGTCACTGCCAATGAAACACGACGAAGCTCATTGCTTCATATCGGGTTATTACTCCCTGCAAGCGTGCAATCGTAACTCAGTAATAAGTTGTTCGTGACATGGGTTGGATTATACCACTTTCTGAACATTGAAGCAACGTCCAACATAAAGAAGTATCGACATCGTGCTTTTTGTGAGTCTTTATGTCCTGTCTTTATGTCGTGAGTCTTTATGTTAGATGTTTTGGCATCTAACGTGCAACAATATCTTGTTCATAAGTATCATGATTGTGCTCACTATTGCGGGTCGTGATACACGAGCGTCTCTGAACACAATTCCTGGTAAGAGGATTACCTTTGATGGGTCTGTGTTACAATATCAGTTGATAGTATCAGTATCTTGCAGTTAAAATAGTTATTTCTAAGTTAGACATCTGAATACGAATGAGAAGGGTGCATGTATGCATATGCTGTTGGATCAAACTTGTTTTGACAAGCATATGCGTTTTGGTAAGCGACATCGTTTCCATGGCGAATTTCGACATCCTAACGTACTCGTTTCAACACCTCACTCCTAACGAAAAATGATTATTTTAGCACTATCGTAACCTGCCCTGATTATTGCGTGATTCACCATGCCAGTCCACCAAAATTGTTCGAGAGGAATCAGAATTCCAGAGTACAGTTTGACAGATACGATCTTTCATAGAGATGCACACCGAACCCAAGGTTGCATTGGTACCAAGACGACACCGTTCCGTATGAGGCCGCCTCCCTCACCTCGTTGTGGTTGATACATCTTTTCCAGTTTTTACTGTTTCAGAAACTGTGCTTCTTTCTTCACAAGTGTTTACTCTCCCGGTAGGCCTTGACCATTGCATGGAACTTCAATTATACGTTGTGACAAGGAATATCATTACGACAAGCTTGGTATGTATCACTCCTTAGAAGACTGAATACGGGAATGCATTGAATTACGCAATGTTGCTTCAACATTCTCGCAATAATTTGAATCCTAAGATACCTGAGATTCGTCCACATGTCTCAATACCAGGTGTTGTGGGAGCTCGTCCTCGCCGTGAGCATCCTGGGCGCGGTATGACCATCGCAGTCGATGCGCCCTTAAGCTCAAATATCCAATCACCGTGAGCATCTTGGGCGCGGTATGACCATCGCAGTCGATGCGCCTTTAAGCTCAAATATCCAATCACCGTGAGCATCCTGGGCGCGGTATGACCATCGCAGTCGATGCGCCCTTAAGCTCAAATATCCAATCACCGTGAGCATCCTGGGCGCGGTATGACCATCGCAGTCGATGCGCCCTTAAGCTCAAATATCCAATCACCGTGAGCATCTTGGGCGCGGTATGACCATCGCAGTCGATGCGCCCTTAAGCTCAAATATTCAATCACCGTGAGCATCTTGGGCGCGGTATGACCATCGCAGTCGATGCGCCCTTAAGCTCAAATATCCAATCACCGTGAGCATCTAACGGAAGGCGCACTCCACACATATCTACATATATGGCAATTACGTACAACGCACTGCAAAAAAAGACCAAAACAACTGATGTTTCATTGTTATTGGAGAGAAATTGTTTATTCTTATTCTCCACAAGTATACAAATGCGATTTAAGCGCTACATTTGTTTGATTTCTGAGTACATGCCAATCGTGAATGCTTTGCAAGTGGTGAATTAACAGTTAATCAAAATACGTCATTCCTAGCTAGAATGTAATAAAACCTGTATAACTGGATTCCATAGGGATGTCCATTGTCTATGCTATTATTGTCCAGTTTTGTAATTGTTTAATTTATCTTGTCTGCGCAGGTAGTGTCGGCATTGTAGCATAATAGCGATAAAATGTATCCGATGCGCGCATGCACAGAAAAGATCCTACATGAAGCCACGCATAATATAATATTCCGCGTCTGCTGCGAAAAACCATAAAAAGGCTCATAAAGTCCTGTATTCGGGGCGTCGGTAGCTCGGTGGTTAAGCTGACCGTCTGGCAACACAGAGGTACGGGGTTCGATTCCCCGCGATGCCCGCCCTTCCTGCCAGGGTGAGAGGCAGGCGACGCCATATGGCCTCGCTGCTGAGTGCGTCGTAAAGCCACAATCCAATCCAAAGTCCTGTATTCCTGATACTATGGTTCACGACAGCCTGCAAATATTATACCCTGAACACTTCCTTGCTTTTGATCTAGCCCATAGCTCTGATTTTGCGCGCACGTGTGCAGGTGTAGGTTCAGGGGTAGGAATACAGGTTGAGGCGTGGCAACTGGGTAGGAGCGTAAGGTATAAATGACTACCGACAGGCAGGAGCGAGGTTTGACGGTGTGAAGTCGTTGTCACCCAATCTTCCATTCCTCTACCACTAATTTCTAATGCTAATGCTTTTTTATCTCATCTACACATCCTACCACCGCCATGCATACTTCTCCGTCTATACCTACTGGTAGCAGTATAGGAAAAGGAGACCAGATAGGGAAGAAGCTGCCCCCTCACCCCCCCCAACACACACAGACTGACGACTTGGCATAAGCCACATGGGCATCAAATGGAAAGAAGCCCGCGGTGAAATATAAGTATTTTGGCCCTGCCTATCGGACTCTGTTTTACCACTTTACTCTCCATTTCCCCCTCAAACCATGATATAAGATTATAACCCAATTTTACTTAACCTGCACCCATTTATGTCCAAAGCGCTACTTCGAATCTGTCTCATCCATCGCATCCGTGCACCACGTCTCGAAATTCGTACCCAAGCGATCCCGTCATAGCATTCTAGGAAAACTCGAGAGGGGGAGGAATTCAGCGAGTGGTGATCGGAGGCTGGGTCAGTGAAAGGTGTGAGGTGCCAACGGGTTGAGGTCGGGGGCTGGGTCAGTGAGGTGGGAGACATCAGCAGGTGGTGGTCGGCGGTTGGGTCAGTGAGAGGCGGGAGACGTCAGCAGGTGGGCCCGTGAGAGGTGGGAGACATCAACAGGTGGGCGGTTATATCAGTGAGAGGTGGGAAACATCAGCAGGTCGGCGTTTAGATCAATGAGAGGTGGGAGACATCAGGTCGGCGGTTGGATCAGTGAGGTGAAGCGATGAGCATCTGCCTGCAGTGAGAATTACGGCCAGAATTGGTCAGCATCACGACTGAAGTTTAAATTGGACAGCGTACTTGCTGTGACATCTTGCAGTGGAATGACCACCCTTGTCAATGCAGGCGAACTGCTCGCTATGTAATCTTTTTCTCGTGATATCAGAGAAGCTTACGAACTCGTATAAGGCGATGTTGGTGCGATTCAGCTTCACGGATGCGATACCTGGAATCGTCGCAATAATGAATGAGGTCCTCTCGCGACATGCGAACGTTAACAGACACAACAAAAACGGGATATCGTTTACAATTATACGTTCGTATACAGTTGTACGTTCGAATACAATTATATTGTATTCAAATATCAAATTTGTGTCAATCTAACAGCGTTTGCGTAATGTTATCACGGCGCCTCGAATTACAATTGCGAAACCCAGGTAAACGTGGAGGTTCGTGTGCTAATCTCATTTTTGTAGGCGTTCGCCAGGAAATACAGGGGAAATGTCCCATACAAATGGTGGCATTGTCCAAATGCGTTCCACCGGTGACTTTTTGTGTTGGTTATTTATCGACGACAAAGTTTCCGTTCGCGTGAGCTGATGCCAACCATTGCTTGCTTCCAGTGGTGCGACGGATGCAAGTTCTAGTAAACAGCAGAGAGCGGGCGCCACACAACTATGCGAGGAAAGTGCTCGGGTGTCCAGTGTCGGGTCACTGGCGCACACCGAGGCGCCGCCGGCCGATGGTAAACCAGCTCATCTGAGGCACGGTAACGACAGAGAAGGTGGACAAGAAGGAGCCACAGCAACGCTCCTTGAAGCGTGCGTGACGCGTGACGCGGGGCCTGCCGGCCCCGCGTCACGCTTCGAAGGCTTCGATACCGTTTCGTGTGTGATGGACAACGACACTGCTTTCGAAGGTGGGCGTGAGGGATTCGTCGGGAACAACGGAGTAGCTTCACCGGAAGGTACGCAAGACCGAGACCGGAAGGCCCTTGCCTGCGACGTAGAGCGACAGGAGGTAACATCGGGGAATCGCGCACTGCCTCAGCTTCAGCCTCGACCAATTGGAACAGCTGCTCAAGTCAACCACGCACCAGCGGGTAAGCTTTTCCAGGAGTGCTCATCCCATGCACTCCGTTAGTTAACCCTCGCTGCACGGCGGCATATTTTTACCCCTCTACTATTTCTTTCTGAGGCAACTTTTGTATCGTTCACGATTCCGCTTTGGAATTTTGCTCGCTCCGAAACACCATCTGCACGCAGAGGGCAAGCCCACCTGCCTGTTTGGACAATTCATGTGCACACATTTTGACACAAAATTATTTCTGGACTCAAGATAGCGGAGCTGGGGCGGGTCAGCATCAGATACGAACTAATCTCAATGCATTTTATGTGTGTACGTTAAACATGAAGATATATACAAATGGCGAAAGAAGGTTCCTAAGTCGACAAAAGTTCAAACTAAAAGAATATTATAATTAATAATTAATATTAATAATAATATTAATATCAATAATTAAATTTATTATTATTATTATTTGCGCATAACCATGTTACTAATCAATATTTTAGGAATCCTGGAAGATGACGTGTGATGTCCTCTAAAGGTATGCCACGTTTCAAGTCATTATCGAATTAGATCACTGAGATATGACCTGAAATGTCCCGAAGGAATGTGTATTCCTGGCATTTTCGAGGCTAGAATACGTACCATTCCAAAGCACAGTTTATGGGGCCGTGCTGATGTTGCATATCGTTCTTTTCTGATATTGTGCACCCAAATTCGAGTGAACATTTTTTTCTCGAAATGCTTTCGAATGTTATTGAATCAGTTTTCTTCGGCGAGGCGGGGGTGGTTACATGGCATTATCAAAGACAATGTGGTAATGGCTGAAAACTTGGTTTTGCTTTGGTGACACTTGCTACCTTTGCCTGATCATCATCTGTGTGAAAAGGTATTTGCCCCACCGTCCTATGTCGCCGTCATGTGTGTGTGATTGTGGTTTTAGGGCGCATCGACCATGGTTGGCCATTTAGCGCCCAATGTCGCCGTCATGTGCCCCCGCTGTTCTGCGTTGCCTTCCTGTGTCCCTGCCGTCCTGCGTCGTCATCTGTGCCCCCACCGCCCTGTGTTGTCTTGGGCGTGTGCCAGATTGGTCTGGACCCTCACCGTGCCGTGTAATCTTCGTCCTGTGCCACCACCGTCCAGTGTCACCTTTGTTCTGTACCGCCACTGTCCTGTGTCCATTTTCGTCCTGTACCCCACCGTCTGTGCCGTCCCGTCGCTTCCGCCTGGTCTCATCATCTTCGAGTCAGTGTGGCTCGTCTGACTTCTTCAACCGCTTGACCATATTCTGGATCCGGGCTTGGCTACACATGTCCGTATTGAAGCAAGCTCGGGGACGTTCGGGGCGACAAGGTCATTTGCTGCACACTGTCACCACTTGGGAAATTGGTAGCATCGATCCAGAAGTTCTCAGTGGAATCAATTTTTGCATGAAAATGGAGCGTTTGCATCGGAAAATAAGTTATAGATTGTAATCGCAATGACAATGCTGTTGTCAAGGGGAAAATATATCAAAAGGTTGGTTATATTACTTCTCCGGCAAAACTATATAGCCCCTCCTCGTACTCAGTTGCGTATATGAATTGAAGTTTGCTGACTTCATGCAGTTCTGACAATTAGTGATATGGGAAGTGATAATTGGAGTTAAATTGGTTCATATATGATGGCTGCTAACGTTTCAGCAAGGTGTTCAGCAGGGCGTTGCACGACATGTGAAGGGAAAAAATTGGGATATCGACCACCATTTTTGCATCTAGGCTTACGCTGGTGTGCGTAAGCACCTGATATCGCGGTAGAATAAACCTCATCTAATATCCCACCCTACACGGGTATGTTCTCCTTTGTGGGGCCCTGATTATGACTAACCATCATAACGATGTTACCTTCTTGACAGGTCGTATTCTGGTGGTATCCAGTGCCAGAGAGATTCTTCAGAGAAGGCAGAAAGTGAACGAGCTGGAGAAGACATACCGACAGCTAGGCGATGACAACGTTCCTGTGGACGTCTCCGCCATTGTTGCAAAGCCAAATTGGTCTACAGAACAGGACACTCCCCTTGTGGTCCTCCGGAAGCCGGCTACTAAAGCCAGGGACATCATCACAAAACTAAAAAAGCGCCAGTTGCCTGATCAGGTAGAAATGTTCCCTCCAGCTAATATGAAAGAAGCTCTCAACATCATCCACCAATTGCGAATCCAAAATTTGGCCATGAAGGAGGACTTCCTCAGGTGGGCCATCAGAAACAAACGGAAAGTTAAGGTGGAGCAGGAAGCTGCTCATCAACGTTTCCAGAAAACGGCGTCCAAGGTGGTAAAGCGCAAGCGACTTTGTCATTTGGAAAATCTTGAGGCGGCTATTCACCGCATCTTCACCGACCAGCAGGTCAGGGCGCTGATCAATGACTATTCGGCCAGTTGCTTAGAGAACAAGAAAGTGGTGCACTGGCGAGAAGAGGACATCCGTCGGTCTCTGGACCTGCGGACCTTTAGTTCAGAGAAAGTGCTGAACTACGTGCGGCATAAGATGCGCATACCGCTCCCCTGTATGATGACCATCAGGAGTAGGTGTGGGCAATTTCCCGAGCTGAAGGAAATGTACAAGTCGATGATGAAGTCCAGCAGGAGCACGGAACACTGCAAGATGTGCCAGAGCCAACTGGGGACCATCGAAACCGTAGCGGATGGCGTGACCACTGCGGGGACAGATAGAGCAGCTGACGTTTCTCGAGAAGACCGTCTCGACGCGTACGTAGGTCAGGCATGCGGTGATCTCCCACTTCGCCGAAAATCTACTTGGAAGACTAAGTGGCAGAAACAAGTGCTGAGCCCACGGAAGAAAGGTGGTCTGGGGAAGAGGGGTCCGGATTCGGAAGGGTGGCCTGTACAGAGGAAGAAACCAAACCGAGCTCAGTGGGAGGAGAGCGAATCCTCAGGCGATCAGGGGTATGAGGATCCCGTGCAAGCCATGTTTGGCTTCACCCAGTACAAGAAGATGAAGAGCTGGCGTGAACGTGATCTAGTCTGCGTGCCCGGATCCATGAGACCAGTGAGAGGGAAACGAGCGATGAGCAAAGATTCTTAGCCTTTTGACTCCCGCTATAGTATTACCTAGTGAGTGTTGAAGAGGTTTTGCACGCATCGCCATTCATCAGCTCATTTGGATTAGAGAACCTCGGGTATCTGGCTTGCACAGTGATAAAGCATTGCACTGGTCCAGTACTACCTTGTACTTGGAACCTTTAATTATCGCCGAGGTCATGTTCTCTCCAACAGCTATCAAGAGCTATCGCAGGCGTATCTAAGTCACCGGTTCCAGAGCGTCGTCATACGGTGGTGCACTTCCAACAGAAGCCCATTCCAGTGCATTCATCTTTGCTGGGGACTAATGCATCCATTTTGTGATTGTAACAGAATCGCACGTTCATCATGTGTAATGAGCGGAAATGCTTAGTACATGCTGTGCTGACGTGGTGTCACTTCACTCGCCCGCCGTAACATTCTTCGCACGTGAGTACGGGTGCAAAATGACACAAGCAGTCGGCGCGGCCGAACACACCAAGTCAAGACCACCCGCGTAGTCGTGACTTGGTCATGTGGTCGATCACACCTGACACGTGATGGAGATGCTCGCGAATATCAACTTCGGGGTACCCACGACCGGTGTTGGCGGGACAGGTGTTGGTGGTGCGAGCTAGACCAGCCGCCAGCTGAATTCACGCGAGCAATAACAGTGCAGTGAGCACAGCCGACTCCGGGGAGCCTGCTGGCACCCAGCGCCGCTGATGGTTCACCAGCTTGGACAATGGTTTTAGGGTATTGTAGTGTTCTTGGTGCCTGGAATCTCCCGCGCTCACCACCTTCGTAGAACGTGTTGGCGCCCCGTGGGCCGCTACGGCACGGAGGCGCTGTGCTACTCTACGGTGCATCTCTCCGTTGTGGCTGGCGGTGATCACGGAGTATGCGCCATTCGAATTGACAACGTCTGGCAGCTTCTCCGCTGATATCGGTCCGCGCTTGGTAACGTTTCTAATTAACTGGTTCTCCATGTGGTTGTTGATTCGCATCGTGTTACACTTCATCTGGTGCATCATCTCAACGTGGTCTTTGTGGATGAGTAAGGAACATTTATTTTCCCGATATAATATCACGATATACGTGTAGGGTGCCGCTCTAAAATGGTTCTCAAGTCTGTGATAAGCGCCTGGTCGTCAACGGAAAGCATTTGATTAGGTTTCTACCTCGTCATAAGTACCAAAGGCCCTGCCATGTCGACGTTTTCAGCGGTTTGACAAGGAGGCTCGGTCGAGCTGACTTCTGTATGCAGATGTTCAATGCATTTTCGTAGCACGCAAACTATACTATATTAACCTAGCGACGCCGCAAGACGCCATCTTTGGCTTCGGCGTGTTCTCGACTCTTCGATTTCTGTAGTAGGAGATATTACAAGTGTGTAGATTTGATAAGTACATTAGACAACATTCATACTATCCTAACATACTTTATTTATTTTTTGGTGTGCATAGTGTGTTTGGTGTTGAAGTTTAAGATAGTTTAATTAGTAGTAAGTTGGGGGTATTCATAAGTGCTGTGTGACTGTTCATTTCTGTCTAGCCATAAGTGATATCAAAGTGATATTTATATAGTTGTCTACTTGTGAGGAAGACAATTAGATTAGACATCTTGTTTAGTTATTTAATTTAATTTATTTAAAAAAACAAAACAAAACAAAAAAACAAACAATTGTTTAATAGTTTCTGCTTTTCTTGAGGCACTCAGATATTTAACTGACAGTATAGGAGGTAGCGCTTTATAGTGAATGATAGTTAGCTTTTTTGTCGGTTGTTTAGCAAGTGTGTTTGGTGTTGAAGTTTAAGATAGTTTAATTAGTAGTAAGTTGGGGGTATTCATAAGTGCTGTGTGACTGTTCATTTTTCTGTCTAGCCATAAGTGATATCAAAGGGATATTTATATAGTTGTCTACTTGTGTGGAAGACAATTAGATTAGACATCTTGTTTAGTTATTTAATTTATTTAAAAAGAAAACAAAACAAAAAAACAAAACAATTGTTTAATAGTTTCTGCTTTTCTTGAGGTACTCAGATATTTAACTAACAGTATAGGAGGTAGCGATTTATAGTGAATGATAGTTAGCTTTTTTGTCGGTTGTTTAGCAAGTTAATTTAGCAAGTTAATTTGAATCTAAATCTAGGCATAAGCTGCAGCGTTTAGGATGGTTTCGACCAGGATGCAGGCACTAGAGGAAGAAATTAGGACCCTTAAGGCAGAGGTTTCCAACCTCAAGGCTGCCCTTGTTGCACAGGGTAGGCAAGATAAGGCAACAAGGGGTCAATCCGTAGCAGGGACATCATATGCCCAGGTGGTTGCAGGCCACCAGGTAGCTGAGGTTTCCCCTACTGTGGAGGTGGCTGGGATCTCTCAAGAGGGGAGTGTTAATAGTGTTAATAGTGAACAGAGGAGAGGTAGTTCTGGTAGGTCACAGGAGGGGAAGTGGCATGAGGTCAGGGGGTGGAGGATTTGGAGACGCGAACCTAAGGAAAGGGTCAGTGAGTGGCAGGTGGCAGGTGGTAGGAGCGGGAGGAAGTGTAGCCGACCGGCCCAGCGGGCAGGCATAGTAACAGCAAATATGTTCCAGGCATTAGATGACTGCCCCCAGGATAGCAGTAGTAAGGAGGCAGTGCTGGTCATAGGAGACTCTCGTGTGCGTCATTTAGAGCGGGTATTTTGTAAAGGTAGGAGGGACAGGAGGTGCATCACCAGGCCTGGTGCCAAGGTGAAGGACCTGGTAACTGCGGTGGCACAGGTCACCAGTGATCACCAGTTTAACACAGTCATAGTGCATGTAGGGGTAAATAACATAGGTCATACTAGGAGCGAGGAGCTTCTGCGGGAGTACAGGGCCCTTCTGGCCACCCTGAAGGGTACCAATAGAGTGCTTGTAACAGGAATTTTGCCTAGGGCTAGAGCCTCCCCTGAGTGGAGCTCTAGGGCACTGGCAGCTAACACCAGGGTAGGAAAGCTCTGCCAGGAGCTAGGTTTTACATTTGTAGACGAGTGGAGCAGGTTTTATGCATCGTGGGACCTCTATCAGAAGGATGGCCTGCATTTTTCTGAGAAGGGGGTCCATGTGTTAGGCAAAGTATATGAGCATGTCCTTCAGGGAAACTAGGAAATGGGGTGGGGAGGGATGAAATTGCATTGCCAACTCAGGAATATTCCAATAGTGTCAGCCAAGGCAATAGAACCTCAAAGTCTGCAAATAGGGACAGCAGCAACTCAAGGGGACAGAGTTATAGTTCATCTAGTGATAAAAGAACTCCTCAATATGAAAAAGCCAAAGGTGGTTATGGAGCATTTGTTAAGTGTATGATGTTTAATGCTCAGAGTATCCGTTCCAAATTTGATGAGTTCAAGTGTTATGTTGCTGAGGAGAAACCGGATTTTGTTTGCATTACGGAGGCATGGGTCAGTGAAGGATATTTTGGAGATAACTTACAGGACTATGAGATCCAGGGATACAATATGTTTTCGTGCAATAGGGGTCCAGCAATGAAAGGGGGTGGTGTAATGCTCTATGTGAATAGCTTATTCAGTTCTCAAAAAGTAGCAGGTGGGGATAAAAATGTGTCTGTGGAGTCCATTTGGCTTGATGTCACTGTGGGAAAAGGCAACAGCAATACTCTTAGGATAGGAGCTTTCTACCGATCAGGAACCCTGCCACATTCTCAGCAACTGGAGCTTGACAAGGTGATTTGTGAGGAAATCAGTAGAAACTTTAAGAGGAAGTGCCTTATTCTCGGTGACTTTAATCTAAAAGGTTATGAAAATGCTGGTGTTGGCTCCCCATCATGCAAAATGTTCAGGAAATGCCTTGAAGAGGACCTGTTCTTACACCAGTTTGTATCGGAACCTACCAGGCATGGTTCATTCTTGGACCTTGTATTCTCGGATTTAAGTGACTTGGTTCAAGACTTGACTGTAGGCGAAACTCTGGGAAAAAGTGACCATAACATAGTTAGATTCAAGGCACATGTAGGGGAAACTATCAAGGATAATTTGGTTAAGGTTCCAAATTTCAACAAAGCAGACTTTAACGGCATGAGAGCGGCTTTAAGTGCCATCAGATGGGAAGAAGAATTCTCCAATTTAAATGCCTGTGAAATGTGGGAAAAGTTCAAATCTTACTTAAAGGAAACTCAGATTAGACATGTCCCCCAAAAGCAAAGACGCAAAAGAAGGGTAGGAAAGCCAGCATGGCTTACACCAGACGTGATAAAAGCAATTAGGGCTAAGAAAACTGCATTTAGAGTTTTTAAAGAAGCCTCAAATGTCATTAATCTAAAGGCGTATCGAAAAGCTAGAGACACTGTGAAGCAAAAAACCAGAGCAGCAAAGCGAGCAAAGGAACTGGATTTAGCTAGAAACTGTAATGGGGACAGTAAAAAGTTCTTTAGTTTCTACAAGCTGAGTAAAGTTTCTAACACAATTGGTCCACTGGAAGTAAACGGGACTACATTGGGTGAGGATAGTGAGATGGTTGAGGAGCTGAGCAAGCAGTTCAAATCAGTGTTTACATTGGAAGATATGACCAATCTGCCGACCGTACACCATAGTTCAGATACATGGGATCTGACAAATGATGTTGATTTCATTGGTAGTGATGTTGTTTACAATCATATCAGGAAAATAAAGCCAAATAAGGCAGCAGGACCTAATGACATTTATGCTAGGGTGTTGCGGGAAACTGAAAAGGAACTGGCATTTCCACTTAGTATAATATTTTGTAGATCAGTTTCACATAATGAAATTCCAGCCGATTGGAAAAGGGCAAATGTAGTTCCTATTTTCAAGAAAGGAGAAAGAGGGAAAGTTGAAAACTATAGGCCAATAAGTCTCACATCCCTAGTCTGCAAGGTACTCGAATCAATTATCAAGGATAGAATAGTTAGTTATCTGGAAGGTAGCAGATTGATTCAAGATACTCAACATGGATTTAGAAAAGGACGATCGTGTCTCACAAACCTCTTGGACTTTTTGAACTTCGCCACAGAACAATTTGATCAGGGAAATCAGGTTGATGTAGCATATCTTGACTTTAGTAAGGCCTTTGACAAGGTACCCCATAAACGGTTAATGATACAGCTTCAGTCCCATGGTATTGCAGGTAGCATCTTAAAATGGATAGAGTTGTGGCTTTCAGATAGACAGCAAAGAGTGATGCTAAATGGTACAAAGTCATCATGGCAAAATGTTCTTAGTGGAGTCCCCCAGGGGTCAGTACTAGGGCCATTACTGTTCATTATATTTGTAAATAACATTGAAAGTGGCCTAAGCAGTAAAGTTTTGAAATTTGCAGATGATTTGAAGGTCTTTAGGGCAATAACAGGTCAGGATGAGCATATCTCGCTGCAAAAAGACTTAGACGAACTTGTGAAGTGGTCCGAAGAATGGCAAATGAAATTTCACTTTGATAAGTGCAAAATCATGCATGTAGGTAAGCAGCATATGAAGGCTCCATACTTGATGGGTGGCCAAGTGCTATCAGTGACTCAACAGGAGAAGGATTTAGGTGTTATTCTAAACACAAAATTGGGGGCATCAGAACAGACCAAGGAAGCCAGGAAGAAGGCACTGAGAATGCTCGGGGCAATAAATAGGAATGTATCATACAGAAGTGAGGAAGTGATCAGGAAGCTTTACTGTGCATACGTCAGGCCACATTTGGAATACTGCATCCAAGCTTGGTCTCCTAGCTATGAAAAAGATTGTTGGCTTTTAGAGAGAGTACAAAAGAGGGCTACAAAAATGGTTAATGGCATAAGCAACCTGGCATATGAGGAAAGATTGAAGAAATTGAATATGTTTTCACTTAGATATAGAAGGCTGAGAGGAGATCTCATCGAGGTCTTTAAATTTGTCAATGGTCTGGAGAGGGGATACCTTGGGGAAATGTTTGAAGTTAACAGAAATGATGCAATTAGAGGTCATAAATTCAAAATTAAAATTAACCACAGCAGAACAAGGTTAAGGCAAACTTTCTTCACCAACAGGGTAGTGGAACACTGGAACCAGCTGCCAGAAAACATCGTCAGTAGCAGAACATTGAACATCTTTAAAAACAGCATAGACAATCATTATAAGAATAGAGGGCTTGCTTTTCAGTATTACAGGGAGGGCTGATTGGCAGATTTGGTGGGCAACTGGTTCAGTGTACAGAGTGCAACCAAGAAGGGCCCTTGTGGCTCAGAGTTGCACTGATCTTTTATGTCTTTATGTCTTTATGTCTTTATGGTTCGGGTCGTATCGCGGTATATTCCAAAACATGGAACCTATCTCAGCTCGAGTGCAAAACGTTGATAAGGACCATCCGGTGGGCTTCCATTGGGTCTCAATGTTACACCGACGAGGTCGGTCTTGAAGCTGTTTTACTGCGATACGGGGTCTTGGCAGGGGACCAGCCGAGGGCCAGTTAGAGGACCTCAGAAATCAAAATTAATCGGTCCAACAAGAAATTTGGAAATTTTCGCTACAAGGGACCAAATTTTCGGCGAGACCCTGGTGCTGAATGCTTCATCTCGTTGCATTTATTGCTCTGGTTCTCCTTAGGGAAACCTTGGCTGCGCCTCTGGATCTTGGTGTTATTATTTACACCAGGTAACATCTTTGGACGATGTTTTCCCTCATAAAATGGTTCCCGAATTCGAATTCATGCTACCAAGCGCCGACAACGAATGTTTGAAGCAAAAACAACGTCCAGGGTGTGTTAATGTTCATTGATTTGATCACCATTGAGCACGAAGGTGTCGCAGGTGATACAGCGTGGAGGGAAGACATATCAGCACTTACAATTGGACATTCTTAGCGGGGGCGATTATGTTTCTTCGCTAGTGGATAACCTTATCGAGCATATGTCAAAATGTCACGAGACCATGGTGTCCGAAGCCCACGTGCTCAACACCTAGAACGATGCGATTCGACACAGTGCGCACATGGATGTGTCCATGGTGCACAATGCTCAGAAACTTCCATTGGCTCCAATGTGTTTTCTGGGCATTGTGTACCCTGAACATTTCATCATCTGGACATGATACCTTCAACTGCTTGAGGTTCTGTACGTTGTGATACACTGTATAGAGTTCACCGTAATTCCAGAGACCAGAATATACACAGACCACGATGGCCAACACAAAACAGATGGAACATATCCTGGCAATAAAATGCGCAGAACGCGGTGTAGCAGGGGTGGGTGGTCCGCCGGCCCCCTGTCGTCCGGCTGAAGAGACATTGGCCTGCTCCGCGTACCTGCCCGCCATCTAGCGTCCAGCTGTGGCAATGCTTGGTGTAGGTGGGTATGTCTTGCCCCTATGGGGCGAAGCAGGTGGTAGGAACTGTACGCGCTTACCCATGCGTGTAATAATTCGTTTTCTCCGGACGTTTTTACTGTCCTGTGCCCGGTAACCATCTGAACTTTTAGCTGTTTATCTTGGTGACCCGTCTGGCGTCTGTACGCTTGAAAAACACTTGCATTTAATTTTAAATGTGTGCTTTAACAACTGTCCCAAGTTCAAACCTCTGTTATTATCCATACTATTACATTTTTTTCGTCAATGCACAGTTACGTTGCATCGCCAAGCCTTGCGAATGGAGTTACTGAGCAACGGCGGTAATGGTGGTGACGCGTGTCGCCCCGCGAAGTCCCTAATCTCTTTCGTCCTCTATCCTACTGTTGGTTGGTTATTGCTTTTACGACACATCGACCGTTGAGTCATGCAGCGTCGCCAATCTCTCACGCCAATTGGTCGCGGGCGAAGAGTATCGACGGGTGAGACTCGAGCCCACGACCTTTCGATTGTGAGACGAGCAGCTTATCCCTAGACTACTCGTCTCCCTCTATCCTACTGGAGCTTGACGTTATTTTTATGGTGGTAGTTAGACCTGGCGCATCACGGACGCCGGTGGGCAACAGCACTTCCGTGGCTTTTGAATAGCCAGCCGGGCCGCACCACCGTCCCTTCACCGGTGTCCTCATCGTATACATATCCCGTTCCTATCTGCCATAACGGGTCCCTATCAGAAGTACCCGGAGTCATAAGTTCCAAAGCTGCCAGATAACTTATAGAATATCAGCGAGCGGGGCGGATTCACAGGTACACGGTTTCATAAGTTCCAAAAGATAGTTCTGACTTCTACCGCTGGATGACTATGTAAACGCCCAGCACCAGAGCTTGCTTGCGTGCCGACAGATGGCGGGCCGCGTGTGCTGTATGCCCCAAAAAGGCTACCAAATTCATCAGCCGGTAAATTCTCAGCAAGTTATACAGATTTTGTGTCTAGAAAAACCAGGCGTCCCTAAACTTCGGGAAAATATATGTCATCTTCCGGCAGTTTCCCAGTTTCTGTACCAGGCGACATCTGAATCTTGTGGGAGAATTCGTCAGACGGTGTCATCACGGGTCTGCGGTATCAATGCTACCATGGCCCGCGGCGTGCCGCCCGACTGGACCAGTCTGCCGTCGGCTGCATGTTGAGATTGGCGAGTATTCTACTCACCAGCTGACAGCGAGCCGTTGTCAGCATGTTTACTAGGTATATATATATATATATATATATCTCTATATATATCATGTATGAGCTATCCGTGGGAGACACCTCTAGCAAAGGCAGACATATGCGTCAATCGCACCGACGCTGAGAGTAACAGCCAAGGCGTCCAGTGTCATACCTTTGCTATGCAATGTCTTGCATTATCAGATGATATCCTTCATGCAATATACTATTTTCTGCCCCCTCTTAATGCTAAGAAATCAGATTGATGCCACATTGGTTCCGTAGCGACGATTGTCTTGCTTCTTAGTCAGGGTTTGTGGTTAGAAGGTAATGATTGGTGCCCCGTATGAATGGTTTTGGTTGTGTCCGTAACTCGATAACATCATAGGCCGAAACAAGCCGAAAATCTAGTTGGAGACTTTCGGTATTGAAGATCGGAATTCGAAAGCTCCTTGCAAACCGAATGTAGTTGCTGCATGAACTAAATTCTCCATCTAACCCAAAATCTGGCATAATTTTGCTTTCGAATGTATCGAGGCCCATCGCTTTGCAAAATTACTGGACATCCTTCGTATTCGCGGTAGCAAGGGGTAACTCTAGTAACTGCGAGGAGCTATCAATCTTGAAATTACAAAAAATTCGAATAAAACAATGGCTAAAAACAGAGCTGAATTTAAACTCTAACTAACTCGGACAGGTGATGAAGTAAGACGGCGACGATTAGTCCGGTATCCAAAGCCAAGAGGGCCCTTCTAAATTTCTCAGATGCCGTGTATAGCTTGTGGTGGCCTGATATAAGCGTGAGATAGGTCGTTAGAAGTTCGTTTTACCGTCTAATACGGTTACATAGGTACATTAATATTAGTCATGGAGTCATAAATTCCAACAGACAGGGTCATAGTAATAAACCGGGCTAATTCGGAAAGAAACCGTATGCGGTCGCCTGGGGCCGTGAGACATGATTACGTGGTATGACCTGCAAGAGGCCGACTGAATTAGGATAGGAGCCGTCAATACTCTGTGAGGAAAAGTCTAAAGCTGAAGAGAGGCTGTGGGAAGTCGGTGAGTGATCGTCTGAAGTGGAAGGCCGTCCAAAAGCATGCTTATCATATGCTGTCTAACGGGGCCCAATCCCCACAAATGAAAGTGGAGGACCATCGAAGACGTTCGTTAAATTAGCAACGTCTTCATATTCACATTGAGTTTTATATTTGACATCCTGGTCATCATGAACATAACGCCTAAGAGGGGCGTTCATAAATATCTGAGTTATTTGTGTCTGGACTTCTTCATACATTATCGGTGTGGATGTGATGTACAGTGATGCAAACAAAGATAAATCTGGAAGCAAGGTTATTTTGCTTTTTGAGTATTGCGCACGGATCATACAGCATGATACTCTAATCATGATAAACACCATGGGTAGGCGTACTAAAACACAGAGCGAAGATATATTGAGTTAAATAACAAGGATCACCGTCGTCGGACTACCCGGATTTCGTAAAAATTGACACAGATACTCCTCCATGTCCTGATAAAGGTACATAATGCACATAAAGGCTAAGAAGTGTGCTCATAAACAGCCGTTAACCGGCGCCAAAGGCCAGGGTCACTGAGATTTGAGTGCTCATATTTCTTTAAAACACACAGGTAGTTCTTGATGCGCTGATCACGTGAGCATGGAACCTTAGAGCTCGTAAACACATGAGTCATTGAAAGTCAAATGACTGTCACTAAGGTTAGACTATTCAGATTTCCTTCAAAATTGGCACGCAGATGACCTTTGATGTGCATGACTCTACACGCTAAGATGGACGTTCATAAACAGCTGAGTTAGTTATTTGGGATTTAGAGCGCTTCGACCAGAATTATCATTCACGCCCAAGCTGAGTTATCCAGTCAGAACTTCGTCTTACATTGACGACATAGATATAACTTACGGTGATAAAACTAATGTGAATCTGTACGTCGACGACTTTCTTCAACCGTTGGCGCTCTCCAAGAGGAGAAAAGGCTGTCCTTTCCGCAGAAAATTCTTCTCCACCTGCCGATCACTATTCTAATGTCTCCTCTATGGTGCCGTGTCATTGCGATGTGATGCTTCCTGATCCCAGAAGTGTTCAGAGCATGCGCTTTCTTTCTTCACGTCTGGTAGGGTGCCCTGCCACGATCAAAATTAATGGGCCCGCCTCTGCCAACAACAGTTGAGGCCTGGAACCCTCACAGCGTCCGGGTCGCATCTGCTGCTCTAAGACTCATCCATGCGGGTATTACGTGTGACTCACGCTAGTGTTGCTAGATCACTCGTGTTGCGTAAGATCGGGGGAATTGTGTGGATGTACTGGGGTAGATAGTGCCTGTGAAACTCGCGATGTAATCTTGGGATGTTTTTCTGTGTACGTTTTTCCTGTCTTAAATAATCTTGTATATGTAGGCTTAACCCAGATAAGCCCCTGTGGATCTCACTTAGCCTCAACACTTTGTGACTTCATCCCACGATTTTCCCGACGATGCCCAATCGAATTTAGAGTCACACGGACGCCTTATTTGCTCACGTATTTTATGAGCATATTTCCGGGACGTTTCCACCAGACACAGATTCGGCGGTACCACTGGGTAAGCAACAGTACCACTGCTGGGACCTGCAGGAGTCTACTGTGTATGTTCAATGCCGCCCAGAAGGCATTTCATTTTCGAGAATATATGCCCTGTCCCAGAGGTATCACTTTACTACGATAGGTACTGCTCCTCCATCGAAGTTGTCCTCCAGTTTGCCCTCCCCAATGATTGATTTCCCCTGTCCCAATCAGACATATTCTTAACTATGGCCCTGTGGAGCCGAAAATTCAGAAAGCTCCAATGTGCCCATTCTGCGCTCAACGCAATTTTTTCCTGATCCGGAGACACATGCCAATGGCACTGCTTGTCACATTGTCACACACACACTGTGACACCATCATTGCGTTTATCATTTCAATGGGAATGACCAAACTACGCCCGCTCAGTTCCCGCTAGGTGGCAGTGTCACCGTAGCGGTTATAGAATGCGCGGCATTCGTTGCGCATACTGCACGCCAAATGGCTTTCATCGTGTATTTCCCTTGTGTTTCGGGCGTTTGGTGGGTCGATGTCAAGTGTTTTTTGGAGGGCTTTAGTCATTATTTGCTACGTTTTCCGTTGCAGTTATTGCTTCTGAATATTGATATGGAGAAATTCGGAGGTCTTCAAACTGGGCAGCTGAAGGATCTGCTTCGGCAGAGGGGAGCTAGAGTTTCTGGGAAGAAAAGAGATCTTATCGAGCGTCTGGAGGCCTACGACAGGAATGACAGCTTCGGTCAAGAACCCATCCTCTGTGTGAACGAAGAGGAGCATTTTTTTATTCCGAAGGACATCAAAATGGTGACAATCAGCTCAAAACATCATAGTCAGATGCCCAGGTTGGATTATGGTTCCATTCAGGACTACGTCTGTGAGAACGATGTGGTCATGCCTAAATGTGCATTTCCGATGTTCAAAGCGAAGTTTGTTCAGACTGTGCTGTTCGGAATGAGTGATGAGTTCTTCTACTTCAAAGCAACAGTTAAGGCGGAAATGAGGAAGCACGTTGCTTACCATGTGTCTGTTGCTATTGACATGTCTGCATCTGTGCAGCATGGCTTCTGTGAGTGCACTGCTGGGAGCGGCATGCACGTACAATGCAAACATGTTGCTGTGCTCCTGTTTATGCTGGAAAATTTTGTCCGAACGGGTGAGGTTCTGCTGGAGAAGACATGTACCGAAAAAGAAAAAGAGTGGAATAAGCCAGTCAAAAGGAAGCTTGTGCCAGTCAAAAGGAACCAATGAAATGTCGGAAGGTGATGTACAAGGTGAGCAAATATGCAGGGGATGGTACTGATAGTACTAAAGTAAGTAATCCTGTGAAAACATGCACAGTTAGTGTGGAGCAAACTGCCAGATTTTGGAGTCTTATAACCAACTTTGAGTGCTCAAAAGAAGTGAGGTTGGGAGCGTCGGGGATATTTATCAACAAAGGCAAGCAGATTGACATTGCCAAGGATCATCACTACCTTAAAGAGGATCCAAGAGAGGTCGTGGTCTCAAAGCTGCACAATGTTTCAGTGAAACAGGCTGGAGTTATTGAACGGAAGACAGTATCCCAGTCATCAAGCCACCTGTGGTTGAAAGAGCGCAGCATCCGCCTGACATCAAACTTTGGGCCCGTGATGCGGCTTGCTGATAATGGCAATGGAAGAACGTTGGCAGAAAGGATTTTCCTTCAGACAAAGTCCCTGGCTTACCTTCCAGCCATCCAGTATGGAAAGGCCAAAGAGCCATATGTCAGGAAGCTCTTTGAGAGGGTGACTGACCACAATGTCGAGAGGTGTGGTCTAGTCATAGACACAACGAACACCATGTTGGCATGCAGTCCTGATTGAAGGATCGATGGAAGGACAATTCTTGAAATAAATTGTCCCTACTCTGCAAGGAACAAGAGCCTGGAAGAAGCTAAGCTGCCCTACCTAAGAATGCGGGAGGATGGTAGTTGGGAGCTTAAGAAAACCTCGAACTACTACTACCAGATCCAGGGGCAGTTGGGCATTACTGGAGCCAGCAGGTGTTATCTGGCGATATTTTCCCAGCAGAAGCCACATCCCGGGCACCTGGAATGGCTGGTAATAAGGAAAGTGCCCGGACTGTATCTGGATGTCATGGTGCCAAACCTGCGCAAGTCTTATGAGCAGCATGCAGTGGACATTCTACTGTCACGCTGAGCATGCCAGCTTTCGCATTTTGGACAGCCTATGTGCCTTTGATCAAGTCATGTTACATGATCTTGGACCTTGTGTGCTGCTTGGTTTTCCTACAGACAAATATGTCAATGAGTCACAGAAGTGTTGTGCTGACACACTGCTGTCCTTCCCATACCAGATGGCCGGCAGGTGACTCCTTTCTGCCAGCTTTCTCACCATTGTGGGTAGTTTCGTTTGTACTTTTGAGGAACATACAGCGAAGATTGTATTTTACTGTTCAAAATGCCAGCTGGATCATATTGTCTGACCTATGTTGTTGAGCAAGTTGTGCTATATTTTCTGGGACCTCGTGCGATGTACAGGGTTCTGTTGCAGAGAAGCATACATTGGGTGTGCCAGATGTACACTTCAAACCTGAAATAAAGAGGAATAAAGGAATGGAAATATTTTCAATATTGGAATGGTGCTGGATTCAACAACTGAATGAATGGAATATGAACTCACTGGTACAGCATAGGACTGAGACAGAACATATGATATAGGAAACAGCATTGCAAATAATTGGCTGACCATATGAGGATGGTGCTCGCATTTTCCATCCATTCCACATTCGTCCTCTGCCCAGCGCATTTAAATACACCAACTGTTACTTGCACAATGTATTTGATTGCCATTCTGCAGATTACAAAGGACACAGCCTTGTGCACTGCATACAGTGCCAGTTTATTTGGAAATAATATTCTACCATTTTCAGCACCCGGGGACAATCCAGGACAGTGTATTATCCTTGTGCAAGATACAAAAGATGCAGCCTCACACACTTCTCACGATGCATGTTTTCATGCACATTAATCCACAGCTTTCAGAGCTCGGTGCAAATCAGGATGGACGGATACACATCTGGCTGCCCAAGTAATTCCTTTCTGATGGGGAGGCTGTGATTACAAAATTCAGTTGCCACTAATATGGAGCAATCTCTGAATGACAGAGAGGTTGAATGGACATGGATGCCACATGGCACTAATTGCTGATACAAGATTACAAATTCCGGAAGCCTTGGCCAGAATGGATGTCCAGCCGGTGACACTGTTAACTTGCCATCTCACACGATGGCAGACTTCAGGTTGCACATGAATGCACAAATATAGACAATCTCCAAAGCCAAATACACGCGTTGCCTGTGAAGGGGTTCTCTTATAATTTTGAAAGTTATTGCCAGACTTATCAGGCGCTCTAAGCCTTGATATTGTTGGGATCATTATTCATGGTTTGAATATCCAAGGCGTCTCTCTGCTTTGCCTGAACATTCAGCAGTTCACCTGATAGCTTAGTTTGTGAAGCACAATCAACAGCCTGGTTACCAAACATCACCATACCTGCTTTATCACCACCTCCATCTGAGTCACAGGCTACAACATCACAACATCACACACTGGCAGAAATATGTCTGCATCTTCTCCAGTCTCAGTAGACAATGCCGATGTATTTACCTCTCCACCTACAGTTACACGCTCTTCATCCATCATTCTCTTACTGTTTCGTGCTTGCCGCCCTGCTGCCCTGGCTCTTCGTCTCTCTTCACTCTCAGTTTTTGCTGCTGACTATTTAAAAACTGAGGGCATTGCACCAGACTTCAGCCGCATCCTGACTGGGTCGTCACCTGGAAAAGATGGAGATTTGTGTTGTTGGTACATAATATGCGAAATACTTTTTACCCACATCATGCACTTATTCCAGATAAGTGCTTGAGCAGTACTCGGTTTGCACTCCATGGTAGGTGTTCAGGTTGTTAATTGCTCATCTTAACTAAGATGCTGTAAAAATGTTTGATTGGTAAGAAAAATATGCATGCCATAATCTAGCTATGGTTCATCCACTTTTCAAACAGATAGCAGAAATGTATGCAGTACCTATCAAATACACTTACCATGAAGTCTGACATCTGAATAGTCGGAGGGAAGAAAATGGTCGGCACATACTACTGAGTGCTTGGTAGGGCACCAGTTCTTCCTGTTGGGCGCTACTCTTCTCACTCTTGATATCCAGATCAGTCGGGAACTATTGTTATTAGGGAACTTATGACCGCCAGCAGTCCTACAAAATGGTACACAACATAATGTTGGAATCTTCTTTTTCACTCAGCACACTTATTAACCTGAAAAAATCCGCTCGTTCTCAATGAAATACAACGAAAATCCGAGGATAAAAACCAAAATACACCCATAAATACAAATAAATACAATACAATAGAAGTTGGTCCAGTCTGTGAATAAGCGATGGTAGAGATGTCCGAACGAAAATATTCAACACGCTTTGATGACGACACTGTAATTATTTCGGCACTAACCTCAATACATTATGTTAGTAGATTCCAATGTTACTGTGGAATAACAACCTAATTCACGTTTGTGATTTAGTTGTTGAATTTCTCTTTCATTGTTCCACAATATATAGTTTTGATAATATGACGCAACGGGTGGACAATTTTTTAACGTTGGCACCATTCCACTCAGCATTTAGTCAAATCTGGCGCTTATAATACGGTGGCGCGGCAAACTCACGATAACCGCTACGGTGACAGCGCCACCATCGGCGGAGTTTGTCCCTAACATGCCCCATTAGGTGCATGGTTCAAAGAAGCGTCGTCTGGTATTCGATCAGCGTTGGGGTTACAGGGATATTGTAGCGAAAAGTCAAGGTACAAAATCATTTGTGTACCGCGCTTTAGTCACATAGTGTATATGTATATATTTTCCGCGAATTTGACACACCAACACCTAAGCTGACGCACGGACAAAACATGATCGACGCTCTCCGAACGCGTGGATAGGGATTCTATTGGAAGTTTGGTAGATTTCGAACACCTATTTTCGCCCAGAAGTCTTATGAAGTACGCTTTACCTCATTTTCTGGACGGGGAATCGACCATAATTAGTTTACGGCTTCGGAGCGGTACCCGCAAAAGGCCCTTGGATATTGCCATGACTATGGTTTATTGTAATACGGCTTATTTCTGATGCATGTTGAGGGTTTCATCGGTCTATCCGTTTCCTTTTTTTTGTACGATGATGCACGCGCAATAATCGAAGATCAATATAACTGGACCAGTAGCGGATCTACGCTTTGACAAGAGGAGGTTGGTACCCATAATGTTGGTGTCCCTTCTGTAGGTGGAAGTGCCCCTATAATTAAAATGTGGTCGTAAGCGGGAGATGGGGTGCGCTCCGGTAATTCCATGCTGTAGTTTCCGATGGCATAGCAACATAGCTGGTATTTCCCTTTGTGACAATTATCAAGGTAGTTTGGAGCGCATATCTTCGAAAACATTGCACCACTTGAGGAGGGTTCATCTTGTTTCCTTTCCGATGATATATAATTCGTCACATAGGCCACCATGTGGAGATGTGTTGTGGCCCCACATGTCAGTCCAGGGATTCTCACGTTGGTCCGAGGCCTCTCATGTCCGCTTAGAGACCCCATCACGATAGCCCTGCCGTTGGATTTAGCGATGAATGGTTTGGAAGAATGTCAACCGAGAAGTTCCGCGTATGGAATGTGCTATCAAAACCTCAGACATGCGAAATAAAGAACGTGTCTGCGTCTTTTCAAACCGCGATGCATCTCTTATATTGTATTCGATATGTCGTAGTCAAATAATGCGGCTTATAATCAAAACGCAGTAGCATTTTCCGTGCATATGTGCTCAGTGTGTTTGAGAGGATGCTGTCCATATCTTCGGATACTTGAGCCATCCCAATCATTTTCATAAAACGACACACCTGGATGAAGGTCAAAGCTTGTTTTGTTTGTGTAGATGTCCAGCTTTATTTGCCTGACACATGGCACATACGATAGCAACCCGAAGCATAGCAAGTTGGTGTGGACAGCAGGGTATCGTGACGTGCAACACACGAATATTTGCTACATGTCCCCCTTGGTTTTAAAGCTTCGCGGAATTGCTGCAGCTCACGCTATACGCACAAATACGGCAAAATGCCATCATAACTAGTATATATATATATATATATATATATATATATATATATATATATATATATATATATATATATATTATATGTATAATGTACATATATATGACATGCGTTCACTGCAGCTGGCATCATATAACGGTGCCAAATGTTCCTGCGGTCGCATGCCGCGTGACGGCCGACGCCGATACCGTATAGCGCGCACGAGCTGCACACCTGCCGGACAAGGTTCACCTGTATAAGCTAGGTCACAAAGTCAAGAAACAGACACAAGACACAGTATTATTCAGCTTGATACGATGTTGGCGGAAATAAATATATAATTGAACAGCTGATATGGACATAATATCAAGCATATGGACATCAACATTGTTCCATATCAACTAGGTCCCTCTCTGTACAGCACAACATGGATGCTGATTGTATCGCTGCCGAAAGTCGGAATAAAATGTCCACAGGTACGGCACATCACGCACAAATAAAATCAAATACATTGCCAGGGTAACCATTTCATTTTGCAATGGGTATGGCCTGCGGTAGACGAAAACACTACCATATTTCACGCCACAGGTAAGCATCAGCATGTGCGATCATGTTCACCGTGTTTGTTGCCATATGACGGGTCGATCGCTATCAGCCACGTGGTCATGTTCCACAATGCTACGACATTGCAGCGGATCTCCCTGATGCCACCACCATTTGGCACTCAATAACGCCTCGACTACTTTGATGGATTCTGAAGCCACGGTTTATACATCGACTGACGCAGCGGGTACAGAGTCCTCGTTCGCTCACTAATGTTCCAATCGTACGATGGCCCCTGTCACTGGCACTGCGATGGTGTTCCACAACCCTTTCGTCAGGTAGCGTGCGATCACGGAGACATTAGCCGTGCGACGTGTGATCCAATCGATTCAGTCCCAGGGCTCGCTCTCATCGACGCCGCAGTCAGAAGACGCTTCTTGACACTGCCGACCTTTTGACACGCTTTCAGTGACGATTCATCCGCATCATGTTGACTAACCGACTGCGGACGTTAAGCGTAAGCCCTGCGACGATTCGCCTGTAGGATGTCAGCGCACTGCTGGTGCAGCCATGTAATTTCCGCTCATTGCCAATATGACTGTATGACATGCGTTCACTGAAGCTGGCATCATATGACTGTGCCAATGATCCTGCAGCCGCATGCCGCGTGACAACAGACGCGGACACCGTATAGCGCACACGGGCTTCACACCTGCCGGGCACGGTTCAGCTGTAGAAGTTACGTCACAATGGCAAGAAGACACAATACGCAATATTATTCAGCTTGACACGAGGGATTGTGAAAATAAAATACAACGGAATAGCGGATGTGGACATAATATCGAACGTATGGACATCAACATTGCTCCATGTCAACTGCATCCCCCTCTGGATAGTGCAACATGGATACTGATTGCATCGCTGCCGAAAGTCGGAATATTTTTTTTTTTTGGAAAGGGAGATGAACGTATGAAACACAATAATTATCCTGCCCATAGGTATGCAGAAGACAGGTGACCTTAGTTGATATCATATTACATTTCGGATTATGCTAAGACACACAGAGACGTATCACAGAGGAACACTGTGGTCTCTTTGAGGATGGCCTAAGCGAAGGAGAATAGTTTGTGCATTAAAAGAAGTAGGAGAATAAACAAGGAAGACGAAAATCGCATACACATGCACATAAATGCATACATATATACACACACACACACACGCATATATATATGTGTGTTGGTATGTGTGTATATACTTTAGGGTTTCATTGTGTATTCGCCCACTGCTTTTAATGGACAAACTATTCTGCTTCGCTTAGATCATCCCCAAAGAGACCACAATGTTCCTCTGTGATTCGTCTTTGTGTGTCTTAGCATAATCGAAAATGCCGTATGATATCAACTAAGGCCACCTGTACTTCATACCTATGGGTATACATATGTATACATGTATGTATGCATGTATATATGTCGGTATGTGTTTATGCATATATGTATGTATGTATGCATTTTGGAATTTTGCTTGCATACACAAAGACGAATCACAGTGCGTCACTGTAGTTTAAAAAAAATGGTCTAAGCAAACCCATGGACAGGTGGTGCCATTCTGATTAGTATCGGACACATCCCTGGGAGTCTTCAGTTTACCCCTCCCCAACCAACTGATTTCAGCCTAAAGATACCAAAAGACACCCTGCCCTCACACAAATTTATGGATCAACCTCTGCAGAAAGCCAAGGCATCAGCAACAACCAGTCACAGCCTGATACTGGACCAACAGTCATGGGCACAGAAGAATAGCCTTGGGTTCTTTTGACACATTCAGCTGGTAGGTCATATAGCATCACCGACCACTCACTGTGCACTATAGGATCCCATCTAAACGCTTTACAACCGATCTTCGTTGTCATTGACCAATGCTAGGTCTGACATTGTCTGCTGATGAATTCTCTCATTTTTACCTTGGATCTGATGTTGGTTTTTGTCTTCACATCTTTTTATTCCATTCTCTCACATTTCCAACATTCATCCCATTGACATTTTGTATGTGTTGAAAGTGGTTATTATGAGTGACCACCAGGTATGTAGTGCTATATGATGTTGAGGGAAAGAAGTTATATAATGACTTACAATTGCCAAAATGTTGGCTTTGTTCCCCCATAATTTCAACTTTCAACATGGGCCATATGGAGTGTTCCTCCAATCCATTTGGGCCACCTCATTCACTTCGTGTATTCTGACCCTCCCCTCACCCCAATAGTACTGCCGATATGTGAAATAGTTGGAAGAATTGTGAGTTTGATGATGCGAGCATTACTTTTTTATGTCTGAGCACGAAATTACATGTCACAAATGTACTCATGGTAAATATGCGCGAGAGGAAATGTACGTAATAACAAATGTACGTATAGTATATGCACCTAACCAATGTGTTTAAACGCAGTATGCCCCAATGAGCGTACATTGATTCATACATATATTTGCTGTTGCATCCTTTACGTTTACGTACCGTTGCACTAACGTACATTTGTCCATGCATATATTTGCGCTTACATACTTTTGCGCCTACGTACGTTTGCGCTTATGTAAAATTACGCTTACGTGCATTTGCACTTACGTACATTTTCACTTCGGTAAATTTGTGCATATGCACATATGCACTTTGCACTTTTACGCTCATATACATCTGCGCAAATCCGACTTTTGCGTTTACGTACATTTGCGAATACGTACCTTTGTGAATACGTACATTAGAAAACAACCAAACATATCTGACAAAAGAAACTACTTTGTACCTATGTATCAAAAGGTACTTAGATAGGTATTGGTATACATGTCTTGTAGCTACTCTACTTTGAAGCCTGAATAGCTACCAAGGTAGTACATTCATCAGTCTGAAGCCACCGACCCTGCCACAGACGCTCTAGCCCTGCTTCGTCTGGTCTTCGAGCTGGTCTACTGGCCCCTGAAGCGACGCCCGGCGGAAGGCCACCTTATTTAGGCTGTGACCGTCTTGTCCCTCCGCGCCCACGACGGCCGCTGAGGCCTCGGTCGCCAGCTTGACGACGCGCTCGGTGGACTGGGTGTAGCAGGGCACCCTGTCCGGAGCGGCTCGTCCAGGAGCCGGCCTAGCTCGTCATCAGTGAGAGAACGGACACATGGTGGCTCGATGTCGGCCTCCCGAGCATACTGGTTGATGTTCACCAGCTCCTTGTACTGGCGTGCAGTCACGTTGATCGTTAAACCTTGCACCCGGAACTGGTGGACTGGTCCGGGCTGCCGGCACTCTCGGGCCTCGCGCACCATCTGCACGACCCTCGCCCTGAGCTCCGGGCACTCGTCACCCAGCATCGACCACGCTCTCTGGGTGGGCCATCAGGGCATTCCCGCACAGGCGTTCCTGCACGGTTTCCAGGTCGGCGCCGCTAAAGTGCCGCTGCTGCCGTTGCAGCTGATCAAACAGGTGGCGGGGCGCTTCCACCAAGTCCGGCCTGGGCTTAATGGCCATGACTGTGGGGACGTACACGGCCACGATGTACAGGGCCAGGGTCGTTAGCTGGTCACCGGGGCTCTGCTGGGACATATATACCCGCGGCAGCCGGCTCTGCGTCGTGTACCACCGTGCCAAGTTGAGCTGGCCGCGGATCCGGTACGCCACTAGGCTGCCATCGCCGGACGCCGCGTACTTTGCGCACTGGTAGAGCAGCCGTAGATCCGAGCTCAGCGACTGTTCTCCATCAGCCGGCAGGAGCAGTAGCTCGGTGGAGGCCAGTGGCTGGAACTCCATCAACGGCAGCTCATGCACCGCACCCGCCACCATCTGGCCGATTGGCTCTTCGAACGTACTCTTGGAAGTATAGTTGGAATGATAGGTTATTGGGTATGTTTCCAGGCAATACATTTGTTTCTCAGGCATGCAAACAGGGAATCTGTTGCCACCTACCCAAGGTGTCGGCAGCTGTGGATGCGGGAACGGGAAGAGGAGCGCCTTCAGCGGTGGCGCAGGACGACCCAGACCCAGCTGGTGCGGCAGCGACCGCGCCGGACGGGCGAGGAGCCGCCGAGGAGCCGGCAGCAGCGGCGGCGGCGTGGTAGGTCCCGGCTGAAGTGTGGACAGCTGCCACACGAACCGAAGGAAGAACACCTGAAGCTCCGGCAGCGGCGACAGCAGCGGCACAGAGTGGGTGACCTGAGGCATCGAGCAAGGGGTGCTTGCAACATTAGATAGAGTGGGTGACCTGAGGCAGGGAGCAAGGGGTGTTTACGAGATTGGATATCGTTCCAACAACGCATTTTTTCACGAGGCATTAAATCTAGGGAACATACAATGCAATGATTATGTCTTACATAATCACTGTATGACAAACAGCATTAGATGATAAAAAATATTTAATATTGAGCATCAAACGTAATTCGGTAGATAATTACTCACGTAAAATTCAATGCTTTTCCCAAGATTTGACGTGAGAATTTATCACAAATTAACATTTCTCCTCAGTTTAACTGATCGATAGCTACCGTAGCTATGCCATGACATTTCGATCGGACCCAATGAACCTATAATGGTAAGGGTTGTGGTGAGCCGATTATTTGATATATTATCACCTATAATGCATTGAGATTGTGCTATTTAAAATTGTTTAATAGTTGCAGCACTCTCAAGAGATGGTCCCTTGAAATCAGCGTCACTCCATCATTGGCAGATCTAGCCGGGTGTTTGGGGGGTAAACGGTAGTTTTTATGGGGGAAAACAGCTGCAAATAGCGATATTGACCGTTTGTCGGGGCGTTTGGAGGGCGGGGGCAAGCGGCTTTGGGGGCACTGGCCCCTTGTCCCGACTTAAATTCGCCTCTGCACTCCATTGTCAATGTCCGTGCGATGGAACACACGGGATCGCCACCACCGCCATCTATGTGTGGCGTGCTGAAGTAGGCCGTGAAATTTGGAACTAGTACGGATACCGTGTTTTTGCAGGTGTGTAAATGGAGTGAAAGCCGCTGATTTGTGCGAATATCTTCAGAAATAGACCTGGTTCAGCTTGGCCATGCTGCTTTTCCCATTTCCTGTCACAACTTTCTGAATTATGAGCCGAAAAAGGTGAATTTGCAAAATCGCCGAAACCTTTGAGCGGGCGTCGCGGTCAAAAGTTTTTTCTCGAAATTTGGGATTTTGATGAGCGCACCGCACTCAGCGCCCAAAAAGGCATACACTAGGGGGCGACCTAGTGCATTTTCGAGAAAAAACCGCAAACCGGACCAGCATATTGGTCATACAGCGCCCATGACCATTGGCTCACGTGTACTATGCTATTGTTGACACGTGTATTGCATGCGTCACATACAGGGGTATCGATTTTTGAAAAACATTGGGGAGGGGGGCCGAAGTGCTACCGCACGTACCCCCGAACCAAAAACTCCTCGTATTTCGCACACTATATTTTCAGATCTCAGAAATTCTGAGTTTGTATTCGACGATGTGTATGTTTATGTTTATTCAGCTTACTCACGAACGAGGAAAATCGTCCAATAACTGGTGAAGTCACATAATTAAAAGAGCGGTACACAGTACATGTCAACATAACAACTCTGAGTAATGGCATGCGACCGCAGTTTCATACAGTGGTCTCGGATATATCGTCATCGTCACCGGCAGCGCCTTCCCCGCACTCCACACACCAACAAGCACACACCGGCTTAAATACAAATGTTTCAGCGATTAGATGCAGGCTAAAACACACCGGCCTTGATGGAGTATCGGAGCACAGCAGACCTGAACTGTGGCGACAATCGGCGAAAGTATTTCCTTGGCGCCTAACATTAGGGAGGGAGAAGCCAAAGTTCTGATTGGGCGAGTTCAGGGTCGGGGAGGATATTTTCATTCACACCTGCGACATCAGAATATCACTGCAGGTTCCAGTGAATCTGGATCATTTTACCACAGGGAAATTCATTGTCGAATAACACCATTAAACATCCAAATGAAAAACACGGAGAATAATTTTGTGAAGAGGATCATGTTACGGATGGGAATAATCCAGGAAAAGCCCGTTTTCTCCAACCATGAAGTCCACTGTGGCCAACCAGGGCCGCGGAGCACACCGTCTACTGTGGTGGACGAGTGCCCAGGAGCACACCGTCCACTATGGTGGACCAGGACCGTGAAGTACACACCGTCCACTGTGGCGGGCCAGGGTCGCAAAGCGGAGTACACCTTCCACTGTGGTGGACCGGGGCTGCTGAGCCCATTGCGGCGGATCAGGACCATCAACAGGTCAAATTATATCATGCCATGGTAGTGGCGTACCTAGGATTTGCGATGGGGGTGGGCAAGCTGATCTGGAATTGTCGCACAGACTCCAATTTTTGAAAAAGTCCACGGACCACTATGTTTATCAGTGTGATACTATTTTATTTTATTTTTAAAGAATAATTACCGACCAACTTAGCTTCCCTGTCGAGGGGGCCAAATCTGCCACCCTCATTTCTGTATCATCGGATTTCACCACGAACTCCCCAATTCTGTTCAAAGGATATTGTGTTCGTACCCTCTGATAAGTCACCTGACACTGCTGAAATTCCCCCGGTACAAGTCGCAAAAAGTAAAATTTTCCGATTTCAGGCATTCCGATTACACACGCATGGTCGCTAAAACGCCAACAGTCGTGCACATGTACCTTGCGCACCTTGCGCACTCGGCGCATCTGCCACACTACGTGCGCTTCTCCAGTTTCTGCTAGGTCTCCAACGTTTTGCTGATTGCTGTCACATGATAGTCTTGTGCCATATTTGGCACGTGGATTTACTGGAATGGCGGCTCGCTGAGAAAATTCGATGAATTCATTTCCATGTATTAGTTTTCTTCTTCCCACATTTGCTCGTGGTTAAGAAATTATGATACACTGAGCTTTGATGCACCTCATATCATAGGTCAAATATGCTCCAAGATTGTCCACCGAGCCGAGGCCCTAGCTAGGTTTTCGCTGTTTTACCCGTTGTGTTTTTATTCGTCTACGGATGTGTTTTAGAGCTCCAGCCAATTTTTAGCGGCCTAGCACATATTTGACACCCGGCTACTTTTTACAGCTTTGTTGCTCTTTTGTACAGCGGTGACATGCTTGAGGCATCGGTGCGTTTTCGAAGACCCCGATGTTTTTATTTCGTGCACGGTCTTTTCTTCTTTTTACGACCAATTCGCTTTTTGGGGTCCAACCATATTTTATGGCCGTGCCGCTTTTTGCGAAACTCGGGCTTTGGAGGGCCAGGCGCATTTTCGGCCTCCCTTTGTGCCCTCAGGGCTTTGCTGTTTATTTGAGCATTTGATCCCGAGCATAACCTTGGTTCCTTCGGCATAAGTTCCGGGATCACGGTGCGACATTTCGTTCCCAGGTGCATAGTTCCGGGGGACTCGGAACAGTTTTCTGGGTTCGACGCAGCTTTTCGTGACTTCTGAATTCTTCTTTAATGTCGGAGTCTCGACCTGATTTCTCTGGCACCTGGCGCTACGTGTCTCGCCGCAATTTTTCAACTGTGCGCTTTTTTCGTGACCGTACGCTATTTTTGAAGGCATCTGGGGCATGCTTGGAGCTTAGGAGACATTTTCCTGACTCGGACATATATTATTCGGAGTTTCTCCTTATTTTAGAGGGCACCGGCTTACTTTTTATCGAGTTGAGATGTGTTTTATGGGGCCACACTGTGCTTGAAGAGGAGTATTTTTGATGCCTCAACTCAAATGTTTGGTACTGCCGCCGGAATTCGGGGTCTAGTACGCGATATTTGGGGGCATCGTCGCGAGTTATCAGGGCGTGTTGTAATTAGCTCCACCCCAGCGCGATTTTGGTGGAATCAGATGCAAATTTTGGGGAGCCTGGTGTAAGTATTACGGTGCCCACTGCATTCACAGCCCGCTACGCGAATTCTGGGCCCCTGATGCGAATTTATGGGGTCCAGCGCAATTTTTATGGAACCGGCGCGATTATTTGGAGCATTCCCCTTCAGGATGTGGGGCAGCATTTCTCCCCTTGGTACGCCACTGCGGCTGCTCAGCGTTGTTTTCCCGCAGCTGGCACCATCGAGAGTAGAAAGGCCCTTGGGATAATTTTCTTTCGGGACCTATTCTGATTTGTTTTCGGTGCTCGGGTCGACTCGAAGGAGACCCCTGGCGATTTTTGGTGTCAGGTCTATTTTCTGTAAGCCCCTGCAGCACATTTTTGGACCCCAGTACGATTGTTCTGGTTCGCGGTGCCCGTTTTTCTTTCGGTGCCCCAGCAGGATCTTTTCCGTGGTCCGACGCCCTCTCATTGTGGATCGTTGACGCGATTTTTCTGCCCGCTGGGTGACATTCCGGGTAGTTATTGGTTCTTGGGAAGCCAGCTGCGACTTGTGGGGCTCCGGCGCTGCGCTTTGGCCCCAGCGAGATCTTCAAATGAAGCAGCCTGAATTGTTTGGCGTAAGTGCGATTTTTTGTGCACCGTGGTCACTTGTTTTGATACCTTACGCTAGTTTTAGTGGCTACGACACTTTTTTTTAGGGGGTGGCAGGGGGCAACACGTTTTATGAACTTTGGACCCATTGTTGTGGAACCTTTAGATCCAAGAGTGGCTTTTTGTGTCCGGTCTGTTTTTCGTTTCCCGGCTTCATTTGTTGGGTGATCCCATGGAGACTTTTAAAGCCCCAGTGTGACCTGCCATGCATCTAGTGATTTCCAGGAGCTCGAACGAGAATGATTGGTACCCAAGGGCTCAGCGTGATTTTCACGGGGCACCGACCCGACCGTTTGTGGCTCCGTCGTGATTTTCTTGAACACCACAACACCCGGGAGCAAACTTCTGAGGCCCCAGCGTCATTATCAGGGGCTTCTGCGCGACTTTTTGAGGACACCCAATGTGAATTTCTGAACCACAGTGCGATTTTTTGTTGACCAAGGTGGATTTCTAGGGAGCATGACGCATTTTTTCCTGAGCTGAGTCCTGAGCCCCACAACCTGTCAGGAACTGTCCACTATGCCCCCATTCGGCATGCCACTGTGCAATACAATGCTGCAACACAGGAATCCAGGGATAGTTCATCTGTTTCATCACTCACATGTGATTTAAACTCCCAAGTTCTTCAGACAGTTTGAGGAAAGTCAAACATCTGATACATGGATTGGCAAGGATGGAATATAAGGCAACATGAATACCATGTTATTCAGATCACAGTAGTTGTGCTGCAATACATACCTTCTCCGCCGGCTGCTTTGGAGATGGATTCGCTCCTGAAGTTTGATCAGGGTTGGAGTTGGAGGTGGATGGAGCAGCACTGTAAAGGATAAAACATATGGTTCAAAGAACTTATTTGTGTGTCCCTTTTTGGGTGCCATTTAACTTCCCAATTGAAAAGTGTGCATCTCCAGAGGAAATTAGTGGTCACATCATATTCAGCACATTAATGAATACTGCATCTAAAAAAAATCAAATTAGTCAGGGATCACCATAAACTGAAAGATGACCCAAAAACCCATGCAATATTGCAGTTTAAGCTGCTTTGGAGATGGATGATTTCCACACATTTTTACCTCCATGAAGCATGCAAAGGGGTCAGGTCTGGTTAAGTCAGGAGAGGTTAGGCTTTATTGTGAGGAAAAACAAAATTTTGGAGAAAGCAAAATTCGAAAAAAAACATACACAAAAAGAGTTTATGCCAGTTTAGATTAGGTTAGGTTATGTTTTTTAAGTTGAAAATACGTTATAAATTTTATTGAGAATTTTAATGAAAAGCAATTCAATTCTTGCATGGAAAGTAAGACCAGGTTAGGTAAGGTTATCTTACATCTTTCTTGAACTTTTGTTTTATCCTACATTACCTAATTCCAAGTCCTTTTGGGTGTTACTTTTACTCCCAATTGGTAAGCATGCATTTATAGAGGAAAGGATGGTAAATTTGTGCTTTTAAGTGTTTCATGAGCGTTTGGAATTTATATTTCCAATGCAATGTTTATGGATGTGACTAAGATGATGAGACCAATCATTTTCTGTGTTCATGAGCTTTGAGTCAGGTAACATGGCATAAAACAAATATATTAAAAAATACAACATAGCCTAACTTGACATAGCGTAACCTGGTTTTGGAGAAACTAATTGTAAAAACAAAATTGTGAAAAAAAACATCAGGCGATTTATTTTATATTCTTGAAATTTTGCAAACGAAAAAACCTCACTCAATCTAACCTAACAGGATTGTTGTGCTTTAAGGTGGTTACAGGACAAGTTTGCACCAACATTTGCCTCTGTAAAAGAAACAAATTGGCTAGGTTTGGTTATGTTAGGTTAGTTTGGGTGTTTTAATTTGAAAGCTTTGGCAAAACTGTTCCTAAATTAAAAAGAAAACGGAGCTTTTTTAAGCTGCTATGTTGGCTATGTTAGGTTGGGTTACGTTTAAAAAAAATAAAGAAGTAAATATACTGCTTGACATTTTCCAAATGCAGGTGTTGGTTTCCTTTTTCCAAATTGAGGTTATGTTAGTGCCATGTTTCGTTTTTTTTAATTTCCTATCCCATGTCACCTAATTCAAAGTTCTTTTGGTGATATTTTGCTCACCACCTGAAAAGTAGGCATTTGTACAGAAAATGAGTGGTTCATCATCTCAGTCACATTCATAAACATTGCACTGAAATGATAAATTCTAAGAATTCATAAGCCTTAAAAATGCCTTAAAACACAAATTTACCAAGATGAGTGCTCGCAGCAAGTTCAGCACACTCCTAAACATTGCATCAAAGAAATCGGAGAAATCAGAAATTACCTTAAGCGGTAAATTTACCGAAAAGTATGCCAACCCCTGACATCAATGCAACATTGGGTACCCCAATCCTCGGCAGGGAAAGCAAAGAGCAGTAGAATAAAAATATAAATAAATGCAAACTAAACCAACTCTTCTTGAAGACAAATATAGTAGTTATGTGGTTTTCACATAGAAACCCTGAACACAAATCAGAAAAACATGGACTAGACTTGTTGAAGCGTACCTGCTAACTTCTTCATCTACACTTCCTTTTGGAATTAAATACCAGCAAATCGTTTTAAAACCACATTAAATATCAGCAAGTTCTTTGATAACCATATCAATCTGCATATATATCGAAAGGTATGAAGTACAAAAAACGAATCAGATCGACGTCACATGAGTTTGGCCACCGGGTTCAACACTGCGCGCAATTGCACCACAACTGTCTTACCTATGCTATATTTGTCGATCACAACCGCAAATTGAACTTGAGACTCTGTGATTTATGTGACTGAACATCCTTGGATGCTACTAATTTGGATCTTCTGAAGAACGGCCATCTCATTTATTTGGTGATAAGAGTCGGTTTTACAGCGGCAATTTGCTCTCCCGTCTACCCACTCTTAATCCTTCCATGTCGATCCTTGCTTCAACTAAACATTCCAGATATGAACTAAACAACTACATCGAAGACCTTTTATTGTTCATAAAAATTAGCTTCAATCACTTTTTCACAGCTTTTAAGCGCAAAATAATTGCTTCTTGGTGGTGAGAATTAAACGATAAACGATTAAACGACTGATCGCTGTAGTATAATTTTCCTTAAATTATTTTATATTCCGAATCCTATATCCCAATGGTAACAAGTCAGTCGATGCGCGTGCGTCCTACTCATAGGGTGTGTTGTGAATATCTACTAGTAGTGCGGTGTGAGCATGTTAGGAGTATCACGTACGGATTGATAGACTTCGTTGACATCGATTAAGTATACTTTTGTTATTTTGTCTGCCGTTGCTCAAGAAGTTGGCTTACAACCACATCCTTCGCTAATTTAACCATGGTGCCAATTTGCTCTCTGGCATTCATTCGTCGACTGGGAGTCGTATCATAACCTCCACAGGTCGTAACCTCCACAGCTCACAACCTCCACAAATTCAACACATCGCAGCGGTCGTAACCCCCACAGGTCATGACTTTCACAAGTCCGCAGCGTTCATAATATCCACAGGTCATAACCTCCACAACTCCGTAGCGTTCACAATCTCCACAGGTCATAACCTCCACAGGTCGTAACCTCCACAAGTCATAATCCCCACAGGTCACAACCTCCACAAGTACGAAGCGGCCATAACCTCCACAGGTCATAACCTCCACAACTACGAAGTGGTCATAACCTCCACAGTTTCAAGAACTACATAATTGTATAGAAGCATCACTTCAGCTAGCTATCGCTAGGCAGCAGCACGGTCTAGGTATTATGGCAACGGATATTGAATGAATGTCATGCGATTGAACGTTGAAGTATAATATTTCCCACTAGATGGCTCACTAGATTGAACGTTGAAGTACAATATTTCTCACTAGATGGCGGGATGTGTCGTTGAATACGCTTTTGCTGTGTGCGTGCATTGTTATCTCTTCAGACGTCGGGAACCGGCTGTCGCCCCGTGGAACGCTGATATGCGGCGCAGTGGCGGATGCAGAGCAGGAACACCCTGCTCAGACATGTTTGTATCATATTTCATGGCTACCTAAAATGTTGAATACATTGTGATTCTTGCGAAATATTCGTATTTTCAGCCTCGAATATGCTGGCTAGTCATACCCTGGTGACGCCATTGATCAGCTGTCTGGGGAAGGAATGCAGAAAGCGCATCGCCTGTGGCGCGAAAGTGGATGGTTCGCGTCGCGAAACTGTCACGGTGTCGCTGATGAAAAGTTAGGGAAGACTAAGTGGGCGATTAGGAGTTGACTTGGCATTTTGGCCCGGAGTGGGTGATTCGGAGTTTGGTGTTTGGTTTGGAAAATCGCTGACCGACTTTTTTTTTGGTGAATATGGGATCAGGGGTCGTGGGCCACTTAGGAATTCTCACAGTTTTGGAATTTTTTTCCATTTTTCTTTAAAAAAAGTTTGCCCTCTGGATCGGCCAACCAAGTTAAAAACTCCATGATGTGCAACAGTGCATGGCCAGATTCACAATTTTGGAAAACTGCATGTTTTCAGCTTCATGTTTTCGCACCCAGAAACAGAGATTACGGACCCAGCAGACAGCATTGATTTCCAACCTTCCCACCACTCCTGGGATCTCCGCTAGTGCACTGAACTGCACATTGTATACTGATGAATGCACGGAATACTCGGGAGGGACGGAGTAAGAGCAGGAGAAAGCTACTCTGTAGATGTCTGTGGGTACAGCAACAGAGATGGGATAACATCGACTACTTTAGCAGTTCTTTGCTAACGCCACCGCCATAGAACGTCTTTTATGCAAGGGATTCGAAAACTGTTTGCTGGGCGCGAGATAGGCTGTGTTATGCAAGCCAGGGTTTATGTTGTTAACTGTAAAGAACATGCCTTGGAAATCTATCGGCCCTGTTCTCCCAAAACAACTTTCGACTTCCCAATCATACACAGGCCTAGGAAAAGGAAAAGATGAGACATTCGCCCCACACCCCCAGGTTGTGAGGGTCAATAAAGCGTAATGTTATGAAGATGGCAGGCCGGTATCATGTTTGTGGCGCAGGAATGATTGTGTCTGACCCCGTATCCCGTATTGGTAGGGTTGTCACCTCTTCCCTGTGGAGTGTTTGTTTTTGTTGTTGTTTCGACACTCATGTTTCCAAGCACCGAGTGTTGTACATTCACTGCGAGTCACCTGATGATCCCGGAAGGTGCGCCCGGGCAAATAAGTTTGGGTGAATGTGCTGCATTTCATTGGCTTTAGCGTACTTTGACGTATACCATGCCAATTGTGCGCATACTCAAGTATACGTAAGCACGAAAGCACACATGCGCAAATGTACGTGAGCGCAAATGTATGCAGGCCAAAGATGCCTGTATGAAAATAGTTCAGTGCAAATGTACGTGAATATGCGGAAATGTGTATACACAGATGCAAGGGAACTTACCCATGTTTGCATACACTAACGTACTTCGGAGTAGCTACACGTAAGCAACCGTACGTTAGATCACGTGCTCAGATTATTGGTAAAATGTAGTTGTATTAAGAATACCAGAGGTGTCTGTGCATTTGATACATTTACTAAACTGGGACTCGTTTAGGCCTGAATCTATGGGGTGAATTTCCCCCATCCATCCCCTCCGTCTCCAAATCTATTGGACACACACCAGAACTGGAGAGCTTTTTCCTGGGAAATGCGACGCTGCGCTGTTTAAGATAGAAATTCGAAGTACCGCGGCCCGTGCAAACTGAGTAACTGATTTTATTAATTGGTTTACATGCTGCTGCTTGCTTGCTCCTAGCTGCATGCTGTATGCGAGCAGTATAATTTCAATGTAAAAAAACCCATACAATTGACATATCGTTCAACACCTTGCATTATACATATATGTATCGACCTTCAACCAGTCAACCACATCGGCCATTGAATAAGCCAGACCATCCGCTGGTGTCAGTTCCCAGCAGCCCAGTCCCAAGCCTACGTGGGAAGACCACGCATCAGCTACCCCTCCCCGACGACCGCAAGATATAGTGCCTCGCCCTCGCCGTATCCAGTGACATGTGCACGTTGCCAGTGGCGTCTTCAGCTTGACTTCCAAGGACACCTCCACATGACAGTGACAGGGAAAACATCGGTGACAGTGAAGCGCCAACAGCGCAATAGCATACATATCTGAAGATAATATACACATTCACAAAATGATGAATAGTTCAACAACTGTGTCCGCCCCTGCAGTAGTCCAATTCCCAGCTTACGTGGCCGGGCGCTCGACGTCGCAGCCCGGCTCGGATTTCCCCGAAGAGGCGAGCTGGCCGCGATCTGAACGGCCAGCCTGCGTCTAAAGCAGGGCTGATCTAGAAATAGCTAACTAATAGCGATCTTGCAATTTCTAATGGAGCACTGAATCAGTATCAAGTAAATGAGAGTACTCCATATCAGCTCACAATTTCCTCTGGTATTCTCCTCCACAATCAACAAACATAAGGATGTTTCATTTCTCAAGGTATTACTGGAAAAAAAAATCATTTGATGGCCATGAATATTGCGGAGGATCGAGGAGGGACGCTCTGACGTATTTATGTCTCCTGATAGATCTAAGGAACCAAGCATCCAGATGTTATGCCGTCGCAACAGACTAAATGACAACCGTGACCCAGCTCTGTTGTTAATGAACCGATAGGTGACTCACCCACAGCCGAGCTCGGCACCTAGCAATATGCAGCGTGAGTGTGAATGTGTGTGTGTTTGTGTGTGTGTGTGTGTGTGTGTGTGTGTGCGTGTGTTTGTGGCAGGAGATGGCTTGATCACTAGAAGTCAATAGATACCCACCCGCTCTTCTGCAAGGGGTGACGTCGCGAAACACGAATCTCTGGGACGGCTACCGGGAGTCCGTCACTGAAACGCCTGCGAATCCTGCAAAACTATCGGGAATTTGACGTCGGCGAACACGAGGCACAAGAACAACTGAATGCGCAGCATATACCTAACCTATATATCTATATCTAAATACAGGTCTGTGCCTTCATCTACAGATATGTATATATATATCCATATATTCCTCTCCCTCTCTCCCTTCTCCCTCACTCTTTTCATCTCTTGATCTCTCCGCATCTCACTTCATATTTCTGCATCTCTCTTGATCTTTCTGCATCACTCTTGATCTATCTGCATCAGTTTTGATCTTTCTGCATATCTCTTGATCTCTCTGCACCTTTCTTGATCTCGATCTTCATCTTGATTTCTTGCCGAAGAATCGCACCGGGGCTCACAAATATCGCGCAGGAGGCTTACAACAATATAAATGGACCCCAATAAATCACAAAGGGAGTCTATTGAGTTCATCCGAGCACCGGACAATTCAGAAGAGGTCACGAAAGAAAATTATCCTGAGGGCCCTTTCTACTCTGAAGGGTGCCATCGGCTGAAGGAAAAAACTCATTGAGCAGCCGCAGTGGCATGCTAAAGAGAAAAATCTCCCTCCGTCCTAACGAGGCGGGCTTCAAAGAACCCAAGAATTGTGCCGGAGTCCACAAAAATGGTTCTAGGGCAAGATGCATTCGCGTCGGGGCCCCCATAGCTAGGAGTTGTAGATAAATACAGCGGACACAAAAAACTTGCTTCGGGCTCTAAAATTTGCGCCGGAGAACGCTAAAATTAATCTGGGCCTGGGATCAGATTAGAACAACGCGACCTATGAACCGGTACCAACACCCCCCACCCAGAAATGTCGCACATGGGACCCAAAATTCCCGTCGGTAGTCGCGTAAGTTCTGGTCGAGGCATCAATAATTCCCCCGCGGCTCACACAAATTGGCGTCGATGTCACTAAATAAGCACAGCATGGTCCGAAAGTCGCGTCGCAACCCAACAAGAATCAAGCCAAAACCCTACAAAATAAAGAGAGGTTTCGAAAAATAAATGTTCGAGCCAGAAGAATCACCCCTTAGTCAAAACATACCACGAGATGCCTGAACAAATCGCATAGGGCACCGAAAAATATTCCGGAGCTCGACAAATCCCGGCGGGACACAAAAATAAGGAAATGTCGCCTGGTGCCCGAAAAATAAGGCCTTAGCTATGACTTTACATAGTTCAGAATAAGTCACCAAGAACTGTCGAGCACATAAAACTGACGTCGGATTCCCCCTGAACCACGCGACTGGGCACGAAACGTCCAGACGGTTTTCAAAGAAATTATACTGGGGCCACTAATATCGTGCTGGAGTCCCACAAATATGAGCAAGGAACGGCAAAAAAAACACAGCGGGACTCAAAGAGCATAACTAGAGGACGGAAATGCATCGGGTGCTTCAAAGCTTTCCGAGTCTGGAGAAAATCGGCATTGCCTGAAGACACTGCTGCTCTAAATATACACACCGGAGCCAAAAATAAAGACACAACGGTCCCTCAAAGCACAGCGGAGTTTGATACAGTATGAGGCCTCAAAAACAGGCTAGGTCCTTAAAAAAATCGACATGGTTCTAGAAAAGGAACGAAAAGGCAGGGCATTCAATGAACACTGCGAGGTCTGCGAAAACGCGCCGATGCTTACAAATTATCGTCGGTGCACAAAAAAAAGTAACATAACTGTAGTTTTTTGTAAAGTCGGGATCGCAAACACGTGTCGAGCCCCAAGAAAAAATTGGCTGGAGCCTTAAAACACATTCGAAGACAAAGGAAATCAGAAAGGTAAAAAAGAGCACCTAACTGGAGTCTCAGTTCAGAAGCAAATTTGGAAGCGCTGTTATTTAATCAGAGATGAGGTGCGTCAAAGCTAAGCGGTTATCCGTATTTCTTAGCCACCAGAAAACGTGGGAACAAGATAGCTAGTCATCGAAATGAATTCAGGATGAGCTGTTGCGGCCCTAAGTCTGAACACGTTATTATTTTTTTAAGGTGCCGCGTGCTGTCACCTATCAGCTATTTTGCACTGCTCTGTTGGTCCTCAACATAGGCGCCTTCATTTCGTTTCGGCCAGGTGTCATGTGATGCAGTTGTAGCATTTCGTTTCAAGTGGCAAATATTATAAAGTGCACGATGTGCACTACATGAATGTTAGAGTTGAGTGATGAGGCTCGGAGGACGAATACAATATCATGTGTTATTATTTATAGCGTTTTTCTTTTCCCCATTCTGTCAGCTTGCCAATCATTGCCTCCCACAGACCGCTTCTTCAACCAGCGTACATCCGTCTTTCCCTTTCTCATCCTCTCCAACAATAATCATGATAATTATTTATTCATCGGCCAGCAAGTAGGCTTCGTTCTTACTAGCAGTCAGTGCAATCTTGTAAGGTGAACAATGCCTTAGAAACGTCTGCGGGCCAATAAGTACTAAGTATGGCTATATCGGGCAATCTTAATAAAATCAAACCCTTTCTCACCTTCACATTCAAGTAACTTGCCATGAAAATATGAATGTATGAAGAATGTCTAAGGGGAAAACTCAACTCAATGAACAACAATCTGAAGTGTGTAAAAGCATACATCGGTGAATTCACAATGACCCTCTGCAGCTTTTGGCCGTTTCAAAATATTCGTTTACGGGATAATTTGCACTGGCGTTATATTCTTTCTCCCCATCAACATCAGTGAACAACGGATGACGTCTCACGGACATATGATAATATATCTTGGAAACTAGGGCAAACCACGTAGCCATTAGTGACGCTGTAATGAGCTTGTACCTAGCCCACACATACGCACATAGCAGAAATTGAAGACATTTTGTGTGAACAGTAATATGCCAATGGGTTCACTCGCATCAAGAAGGTAAACCTAGTATTACAAATGCATCCATTAGTCGTGAAAAGAGTTCAAAGTCCAGCGAGAATTGTGAATTTGAATGCACTTATACTGTGATGATGGTTCTTTCCAGTATCGCATGTTGTTGTTAGCCATAAGCGCGTCCTGGGGCCTGCCCCATCCCTTTAGCGGTTCCCATCTCAGTGGTAAAAGTTGTGTGTTTACAATTAAAATTATCGGGTTATCTGTCCAAAAGTGCTCAACCATGGTACTTTGCGAAATCCCTGGATGCGTCCCTGCTGTTCACCCTGGCCCACTCACTTTTGGGGACGTTCCTACGCCTGAACAGGCCATGAAAAAGCAACATATTGCAGGCGGATAGCATGTAAATGTCTTGCCATCATCCGCCACTGCGTGTCGCATTATTTTCCCACGCGTCGACGCACTGCAGGCGAAAATCGTGTGACTTCTTGCTCACTTTTCCTTCATGGTATCATAAGCTGTCAGGTACATTGGGTTTTATTGGTTGTGATGCCCATATTGTTGAATATATGCACATTTTCATTGGGCATACAGGTGGGTAGGTACCTACTTAGGTAAATATAAACCTGATGGTGTGATGGGTTGGCTCTGAAGATAAATATAGTCTGTATATTCTCTATCTCCATGACTGATAGTCATCAATGAAATGGATAGTCAATCCACTATCCAATCCAAATCTGTTCCATTTCATTATACAAAGTGGGTTGGCTGGCATCAACTAAGTATTCTAAGTAGTATGGTGCTATTCATTTTTTCCTTTAGCTTTCTTATCAGCATAAATATAGCAATGGTTATTGGGAGCCCAAATCAACATTGAGGGGGCCAAGATCAACATTAGTGGGGCCATGGCCCCCACAAAAGGATACAAATTGACGCCCCTGAATCCATCAGCATCTGCTAATCTCAGCATTTTATGATGCAAGCTGTACTTCTACAGTGGAGGGCAATCCAGTTATTTTGTTGTTTTTTGCACAATTTTCAATTTTGCAGCAAAAGGTGGAGAGTCAGTCCACCATCTAAACCTAATCTGTTTCTTTACAGTACGAAATACTCTGGTTAATACCAAGTAAGTTTTCTATACTGCATGATGTTTTCTTCTTTTATCCTTTCTTCCTTTAGCTTTCTTATGAACATAAAAACAGCATGGCTTATTGGTGCGACCCAAATCAACATTGGTGGGACCATGCCGCCACAAAAGGATACAAATCGACGCCCCTGGTCACATATAAAGTATTTCGCATAAGCACACTCACACGCGCACGCACACACACACACACACACACACACACACACACACACACACACACACACACACAAATATATATATATATATATATATATATATATATATAATAATATAATATATAAAAACACACACACACACATACACATATATATATATATATATATATATATATATATATATATATATATATATATATATATATATATATATATATATATGTGCAGCTTAGTTCGAACTCAAAATAGGGAACGGGGACCTTAACCTGCAATGGCTTTCCACACCAAAATATCTGAACCTTAACCCGTGCCGTCACGGGGGTGGGGTGTTAACTGTCCCCTAAGGTTTTCCGCGGATAGGGAAAGCATGGCAAGCGGCAGCATGCCAAAATTTGGCATACCTTTTCCCACATCAAGTTGGGATGTTGTGTCAAAGTTTTGAGGGCAGTGCATCTAGGGTCAGCGAGTTAGTCAAGGTAAAGTGAGGTCACCAGAAAAGTTCAACCAGCCGTCACGCTTTAACGAATGAAAATATTTTTATGGAACTTTCATCGCTTGCTTATCGTTAGGGACAAAACAAAACGCACCACATATATTTTTTTCGTTTTTGATTACTTATTAGTTTTGCATGTTTGCCCATTAGAGCTAGATTCGAAGTTCTGGCAAAAGTAATCATTTTTATAAGAGCAAGTTGACTTCGAACGTTTATCGGTCCGCTCTACTCATTGAAAAAATATTAAAGAAAACTTGGAAAATCAAAATCTTGAAATTTCAACAACAAAAATTGATTTTTAGGTGGGCAATTTATTTGGGGTGATGGTCGATTTCGCCTTCCTTTTCTGATAGCAAAAAGTTTTTTGTCTCAAATCTCCCTCAAAATCAACTCTCTAGAGCCAAAAACATGATGTAAGTCGTGAAAACCTAGGTCCCCTAGTGACGCCACTTTTTGCGGGAAAAAATTGCGGGTGGTGTCTGACCCTACTCGTCTAGCGCTTTCAGATGACACCCCTTTCGTTTTCGTGGGACGTTTGGTTTGGAGATTAGATGGGGTTCCTATCAACTCCCCCCAAAGACGGGGTGTGAGAATATGGCCGGGAAGACCTGGCCCCCGTATTTCCTGTCATACAACAACAATATTAACTCTCGGAGGGTTAGCATTGTTCCACCTTCAACCTCAACTTTGGGACATATCGTCTCACTGGCAGATCCAAGGGGGGGGGGCTTTCCGGCCTTGACCCCCCGAAGCGCCTCAAAGGGGGCATCAAGCGCCAAGGGTCTTTTGGCTCCCCCGAAACCAACAGAAGTACACCAAATTAATATACGGTAACTTTGAAAATAGCGCTCCGGGTGAAAGAATCTCCAATTTTAAAGGTATTTCAATGATTGGTTGGAAGCCCAATATGGTAGCATAGTAGATTCTAACGCATATCGAAGGTTCTATGCCGTTTAAGTTCTGCTTACAGCAAAAGTGGACCAAATCAACAGTTTCATTTTTCCTTAGTCAGATAGCCTCATGCATTTAGTTTAGCCGGTTACGGACAAGCAAACCCAGTGAGCTAGATTTCGAAAACGAAATTTGAACAGGATGTTTTGTGCATTTATCCAGTTAAGCCCAGTTGAGCAGCATGTTTCGTGTGTTGATGTGGGTCGCTGAGATGAAGACACAGGCTACGTTGGGTGGTTTATTTTCAAGAAAAATAGCAAGAGGAGGTATGTAGGTATTTAGATTCTGGATAAGGGATAACTGGTGGGCTCGCAGGTAATGGAGATTATGGTGGTAGGACTGGGCCATCAAACTTTAAGGGTATTATTGCAGTTTGAGGCAGGCATCTATGAGACAAGTTTTACCCATATACCCACATGAGTCAAACAAATGGGTTAGGTTTGGTTAGGCTGGGTTAGGCTAGACTTCTGTTTTAAGTTGGAAACATTATTTATTAAAATAAGCAATTTTGAGAATATTTTTTTCAGGAAATTGATCCTTGAAAAATTGTGCAGGCTAGGTTGGTCAGGTGAACTTTTTAAAGTTAGATCTTTTTATGCAAAAAGTTGTTTGAAAAGTTTCCATTTTTAAACAATTGTTTTCTTGCATGAAGGTTAGGATAGGTTAGGTCAAGTTAGGCTTTATTTTTTTTGTTAATTTGAACATCACTTTTAATGCTTTCATACCCGAATCCAAGCCCCTTTTTTGGTGTTTCTTTGCTTCCCAACTGAAAAAGTATGCACTTCCAGAGGAAATGAGTGGTTTCCTCATGTTGACAGTATTTATAAGCATTGCATCAGACAAATAAATTTAAAGAACTCAAACATTACCTTGCAGCGCAAGTTTACCACTTATGCCATACTACTGTACTCTCGGATGCTGCTCTGGATAACCATGTTCAATGAGGAAATACTCTGATAATAGGTTAGTCTTTTCTTTGAAGTCTGTTGGATGATAAATGTGTTGGCCTCTGGCAAGCTTCATCACCCTTTCGTTTGGAAAAGTTTAAAATCTGATAACACCAGACAAGCTTTGCGTATTACTTAGTACATAACTAGATAGGTACATAGGTACCTTCCTAGAATCTTGTGCCTATTGCCTTATGCTTTTGGTATTATTGCACTTTAACACGCACCCTCGAGTGGGGGGGGGGAGGAGCGAAATCCGCCCACCCAGCAAGTTTTTCGTACATAGCCCCAGATTTTACCGGCGACCGATATACGCCATAGTTTGCGTGCATGCTTAAAAATGACCGGCGCGGTGCTTAGAGCACGAAAACCAAAATCGCTCGAACATTTTTATAGCTATGGGCCGTTAAAGTAAAAAAAAACGCCAAACTAAAAAAATAGGCGCTGATGCGCTTCCTGTGTATTGGCAAAAGGTAAGTGTTCTTGGCAACACTAGCGACTTGTTTGATGTATATGGTTATGCTATGTAGCTACAAAGTCATGTTAGGTCACCGAGGTCAAGTCAGGTCAAGTTAATGACATGTTAATGGAACCAAACTTGGTCACCTGGAATGTTGTCATCAATGCAAATGACCGTCATGCGATTGATGTCACTTTGCATGTTACTCCCTACATATCCCGAAATCTACTGTTTGGCATTGTGTGCCTAAGCGTTTCCATACTTTATTCATGTATTTCACTCCCTTCTTTGCGAACCCGATTGTGTCGAGCCGCCCAACGCAGCAGTCGGGTGGGCATCCCGGTTCCGGTAACTGGAGCAGGTAATGACCTGCTAAAGTGTTCCTACATAGGTGACCTGAGGTCAAATGCGAGGTCTAGCATCTGTATGGCATCGTTAGTAATGTCAAACATTGATGCCCATTTCGGAGCACTTAAACACAATCACACCGATCAAGAACAATGTCAAGCTAAGCCAGGCAAAACCAGAACATTTTACAATTTTGACCTCATTTGGCCTAGAAGATATTGATCTAAAGTCATGAAATTTGCACACAATAGAGTTCTCTACCGTACCCATCCACCCTGCGATGTTCGTTGCTCCAGCATTAATATGAGCCGATATCTTAGGGGGTGGGGAAGGAATCCGTCACCCTCCAATACGCGCAATTTTCAGAGGCCCTCCAGGGCGCGTGTCAACCCCGCCCCGTCTCTCCAGTCAGATCCTCACACCCGTCTCTGGGGGGCGGGGAAGTAACCCACCTCTAAAATCCAAACTGAGCGTCACACGAAAACGAAAGAGGTGTCATCGGAAAAGCTCGACGAGTAGGGCCCGCATCCACACCCCAAAACAATTTCCTCCAAAAGTGACGTCACTAGTGGGGCTAGATTTTCACCACTTTTCACGACTTACATTATGCTTTTGGCTCTGGGGAGTATTTGGAATCAGAAGAGGACAGCGAAATCGACTAGGGCCATGACATCCCCCCGCCCCAATGGTAGGGCAAACCGATAAACGTTGTTGGAAGCCAACTTGCTCTAATAAAAATGCTTACTTTAGCCAGAATCTCGATTTGAAGTCTAATAGGCAAATATGCAAACTTTATAAGAAGTAAAAAACTGGAAAAATGAAAATTGCTTTTGCACGTTTTGTTGCATCCTAAAGTTAAGCAAACGCTGAAAGTTTCATTAAAATATTTGCATCCGTTAAAGCGTGACGACTGGTTGAACGTTTCTTGGAGGTGACCTCACTTCGCCTAGATTAACTCGTTAACCCTAGAAGACCTGACTTCAAAAGTTTGACATCACATGCCAACTTGATTTTGGAAAGGGTATGCGAAATTTCGGCGCGCTGCCCCGCGCCATTCGTTCATTATCTCCAAAAATCCTCAGGGGGGGGGGGCGGTTGAAGACACCCCCAGGTACGGCGCTGATTAAGGTGTACACAAAAGAAGTTTTCCAAATTTTACCTCCATGAAGCAAGCATATAGGGTTAAGTTTGGTTCAGTTTGGTTAGATTAGGTGAGGTTAAAGTTTTTCCTTTTGGTTGAAAAAAATCTTTAAAACTTACTAAAATAAATTTTCCCATTCAATATTTTTTCTGCAAGAACAGATTCTGTTTCGCTAGGTTGTGGTCCATTTTTAGTTGCTTTTTGAGATTTAAAAAAAATTGCTTTCAACAAATTCTGACATGGAAGGTTAGGCAGTAAATTCATGCTGGAATTCATATTTTATGAATCCTTGTAATATACCTTTCCAATGCAATGTTTATTAATGTGACTGACACCGATTAGGACCACTCATTTTCTGTGCAATTGTTTACTTTTCAGTTTGTGGGCAAAGTAACACCAAAATGGGGTTTTGAGCTTGATAAAAAGCAATGTTTAAAAAAGAAACCAAAAATGCAAAAAAACCTAACACGCTCCCTGATGGGCCTCAGAAACTACGTGCACTGGAGGGGGCGCCCCCTAAAATCTCGGTTCCCTAAAATCCCTAAAATCCCTAAAATTACAGCTGGGGAAAGAAATTCGCAGGGAGCATGGATACGGTAGTAAACTCTATTATGTGCAAATTTCATGACCTTAGGTCAAATGAGGTAAAATGTCCAAATTTTCTGGTTTTGCGTGGATTGGCTTGTCGTTGTTATGGATCGCTGTGATTGTGTTTAAATGCTCCAAAATGGACATCAATGGTGTTTTGGACATTACTCATGATGCAATACAGATGTTAGACCCGGCATTTGACCTCAGGTCGCCCATATAACAGCACTTTATCAGGTCATTACCTGCTCCAGTTACCGAAGCCCGCCCTCCCGACTACTCCGACGACAATGACAAACAGTTGTTTTCAGGATGTGCAGGGAGTAACATGCAAGGTGACAATCGCATGACAGTCATTTGCATTTATGACAACATTCCAGTTGACCAAGTTTGGCTTCATTAACCTCCCATGAACTTGACCTGAATTGACCTCGGTGACCTAACATGACTTTGAAACTATAAAGCATAACAATATACATCAAACAAGTCGCTAGTGTTGCCAAGAACACTTCCCTTTTGCCAATATACTGGAAGCGCATCAGCGCCGATTTTTGTGGCCTGGTGTTTAGCAGTGGCGTCGCCACAAAATTATTCCAGGGGGGACGGAAGGTCGAAAGGGGGCGTCCTGCTCCCCGAAAAGGGGCCTCTATTTTGTTAGATCGTCCTATTGTTTTTAGGCTCTTAGTATGGTTTGGGAATGGGAAACATAATTTCATATTGATCGCTGAATTGATTTCATATTGAAGCATGATTTGATGTCCTGGTTTTTTCTTGGTATGGTGCATTATTTACTCAAAACGCAATAGCAATACTCTTAAATACCTAAGTGTCAAAACCAACCAAAATCTCAATGCTTTCTCGAACAGAAGAATCTTCCCGCTGGCCTCTAGATTGCAGCGAGTTGGCGGGGCTGATGCTAAGCATTTCTTACCGATATCCCCCATTGATCAGCCCACTTTTGTGTCCTCCAATACTAATTGAACATAGCTAGATTCATCACTACTCTTATTTATTACTACCAGCTTGATGCCATAAGCAAAGCTTAAGCGACCATTTCTCAGTCCCAGGACGATAATTTCGCAAAGGTGAGAAGAAGTGGGTTGCATTGTTTTCTGATCACCATCTTAGGAATTTGTGAATTTTTCTAATATTTGGTACTGGCTACAAGCTAAAATAACAAATTGTTCGCGAATAAATTCATGGGCCTGGGATTTCGACCTCTATTTTGTCAAAGGGGGCCTTTTGAAATTAAATAACTGGTTATCAGCTGAATTCTCCTGTGGATGGGCCTAATCTACCATCATCTTCTCTGATTCGTCAGATTTCAACCCTAACTCCTCCACCTAGTTCTACGGTTTTATTTTGGCATCCCTTGATAAATCAGCTCACACAGCCGAAATTACACCTATAACACAAACATCGGATCGGTATCAGAAAATGTCAAGGTAGAGCCCTCCAAAATAAGGATTCCAAAAAAATAAATGTCAGGGTGAGTGAAAAGGCCCTGGAGCACAGAACATATTACCAGATGCCTTCACAAATAGTGTACGCCACCGAAAAACATACCGAATCTAGAAAAATATAGATTAGATATAGATTATTATTATATAGATTATACAAGTATAGATTATTACAAATACATGGTACCAGGGTCAAGCCGAAATTCGGAGAAAAATTGGAAAAGATCCACAAAAATCGCATTGGGCCCAGACAACTGGCGCTGGGTCACCAGAACCACTCGCCTAGGAGCGATAAGTCAGGCTGGGGCATATAAAAATTGCACAGAAATCCAAAACTGTACTAGGGCCCACAAATGTGCGCTAGAGGCCCCAAATATACACAGCGGGACCCCAAGAACACAAGGAGGGCCGAAAATACAACTGACGCTCTAAAGCGCACAATCTCCAAAAAAACGACATGGCCTGAAAACATGCGTTGCAGTCCTAAATAACATACACGGAGCTCTAAAAAAATACACTGGAAGCTCTCAAGGCACGCAGGGACTATGCTAACGCACAAGGGTCTGAAAAATTGTCTGGAACCACAAGAGGCAAAAAGGTTACAAAGGGAGCAAAAGGACCAGGAGCTAAATAAGCACATCAGTATCTTCGAAATCGCTCTGGCGCGACAAAAATATCCTCGGAGCATAAAAACAACAAAACTCTGAAACGAGCAGGAGATTAGAAAATGTATTAAGCCCCTAACTTGAAGTTGAAATATATTACCCATCACTTTAAAATGTAAAATTTCCCAATTTCAGGCATTCTAGTTCATATCACCCGGTCGCCACGACGCCAACGTCCGTCCGCACTCATTTTGCGCATTCGGAGCATTCGCTACACTTCGTGCGATGCTACGGTTTCTGCTAGGCCTTCTTCGTTTTGCTAATTGCTGCCACATGATAGACTTGCGCCATATTTGACGTGCTGGAATGCTTAGCATGAGTGTGCGCTGCGGATAGTCGAGTAATTAAATCTGATCATTGATTCCCTACCTCCCACATTTTCTTGTAGTTATGAAATGCAGATTCCGCTCAGCTTTGATGCACCTGCTATTTTTGCTGCTGCCCTCCCAGCATGGCTTTCGAACCGAGGCCCTTCCTCGATGTTCTTTTTTGGACCCGCTGCGTCTTTCTTGGTCTACTGGTTGTGTCTTATGACTCCAAACCATATTTGGTAGAGGCCTAATGCATTTTCTAAACCCCTCCTCGCTTTAGTGTTTTGTTGCCTTTTGGGGGCACCGAATATTTTTTTTACGTGTCAGGGCGTTTTCGAAGATCCAGATGTCTTCATTTGACGCCCGGTGCTTTTGTTCATTTTGAAACCATGTTGCCTTTTGCGGACCAGCCTCCTTTTCAGGCCCTTGTGCGTTCTTATGACCTCTGTGTGCCTTAAGAGCTTCTTGTGTATTTTTTAGAGGTCCAGGTATGTTTATTTATGGCTGCAACGTATGTGCCAAGGCCCTATCACGTTTTGGGAGACTATGTCCATTTTGGAGTGCCAGTTATATTGTCGGCCCCCGTTGTGCTCTTAGGTTCCTGTTGTGTTGTTTTGGGCTTCTGACGCGCACTTGTGGTGCTTCCATACGATTTTGTGGTTTCGGTGGGATGCGTCTTAGTCCCAGCGCGATTTATCGCGCCCAGGCGCGTGGTTTCGGGAACCCAACGCCAGTTTTCTGGGCCCAACGCGATATTTGTGGATTTTTTTATTCCTTCTTTTTTTTTGCAACGTCGGAATCCCGGTCTGATTTTTCAAGTCCCTGGCGCCACATTTTTGCATCTCGCCTTGATTTTTTCGAGATCAGGTATGTTTTTCAGTGCCATACGCAAATTGTGAAGGCATCTGGAAGCATGTGGGGTGCTCCAGAGCAATTTTCTTGACCCGGACATTTATTTTGTTGAGTCCATTCTTATTTTGGAAGGCTCCAGCTTGATTGTTTTTTCAGACATCGATTCGGTTTTTGTGGTCACAATGGTCTTACGTTTGGGCCTAGACGCCAATTGTGTGGAGCCTCGACGGGACTACCGATAGGAATTGTGGGTCCCGAGGGCAATATTTTTGGGAACCGATTCGAGTTTGTGGGAAGCGTTGAACTTAGCTGTTGCCCCAACGCAGTTTTGGCGGTTCCTATTGCAAGTTTTCGAACCTCGGAACGAGTTTTCCGGGGCTCGCCGTACTTAGTTGGGAACCTCTGCGCGAATTCGGGTGGACCGACACGAATTTTGGTGGCCACAGCGCGAGTTTTTGAGCCCCGGCACGATTCTTGGGAGCTTATGCCTATCAGGATAGAGGGGCATTTGCCCCTTTGATATGCCACTGCGGCCACTGAAGGAGTTTATTTTTGCGCCAGTGACATTCCGGTTCAGAATTTATTTTGGGAGCAGCTGCAACTTTTGGGGCCCCTCCGCGACCTTCTGGGCCTCCAGGATGATTTTCAAGGGCTACGAGGCGATTTTTTTAATAGTCCAATGTGATCTTTTGGGCCCAGACTTCATTTGCTTGGATCTCTAGCGCAAGCTTTAGCTGCCTCGACATTTTCTTGGGCTCTAAAACGTTTGAGGTTTCTTGGTGCCATTGTTGGGTCCCAGAGTGATTACCCATGTCCGGAACGTTTTTCGTTGCTCTGGCTTCATTTGTTTTGGTCCCAATGAGACTGTTGTGGAATGGTACGCCGTGCCAATAGAGTGATTTTCATGGTCCGGCCCTAAGTTTTTGGTACAGCCAGGTTTGTTTGTTTGTTTATTGGTTGGTTCACGACACACTTTATGCAAATTCACGGCTAATGGCGCCGCCCACACTGTTTCGCCGGTGGGCCGCGGGATTGGGAAATGTCCTTGGTACAGCCAGGCTCAGCGTGATTTGTAGGGACCCCGGCCGAATTTTTTGCGACCATTTCGTAATTTTGAAATACCCGGTACGACTTCTAGAATTTCTTAGGTGTTTCTTGCAAATTATGGTTCTCATCTCCTGTCATAAGTATCTCTTCCCATTTCCTGTAGCATCTCTACCGGTTTTCAACAACATGAGTCCTACCCTCCTCCATATTCAATGGTCCTCCTTTCTCGTCTTGAAGGGCCTCCTCTTACATCCTGGGGCCCTTTACCATGGCATGGGGCTTCCTTTCATGTCCCAGGGACATTATCTGCCAGGCTAGGGGCCTCCTGCCACGCCTCGTGGGCCTCCTCCTTTATCCTGGCAAAGCCTTACCCGTCTTGAGGAAGTCTTCAATTTTGGAAACCTTGCACCCCTCCATACATGTTACCACTCCTATATTAAGGACCTCTCATTTTTTGGAAATCTTTCCGGTCTTCGGGGCCTCATTCAGTCCTGTAAATATACTCCTTTTTGGGGGACACCTCTCTAGTCCGACAGGGCCGTCATTTCTCTTCTAGTCCTTTTGTTCAAATTAGGGGCCTCCTCTCACGTCTTGGGGACCTCTTGCCCTGCGTTTTGATTCGAACTTCGCCTATCTTAAGGGTGGTATCTCACCTCCTGGTGGACTCCTCTTCTCTCCCAGGTTCCTCCGCTTATAAATTATAGACAACCTTTCCTATCTCAGTGGCGTTGTTATTTCCCGGGGACATTTGTGGCCATCTGGGAGACTTCTTTTCCGCCTGAGAGCTATCTCTCTTATCCAAATGGCCTTTCTCTCCAATTTTAGGGCCTCCTCGTTCTTCATGGGGTCTTATTTCCAATATTGTGTCGTCCTCTTCCGATTTAAGTGCCTCCTGTCATGTCTTTGGATCATCCTTTTCCAATTTGGTGGAACCTTACCCGTTTTGGTGCCTATTTTTGCGTCTCCGAAACCTCATCTCATATCCTTTCTTTTTTCTTTTTTTCCCTCTTAGGGCCTCCTCTCATTTTCTGAACCACACAGTGGGGTCAGCCTCGTTACTCGGCTGGCCAGGGAATTGGCGCTCCCTCGAGGTAACATACCCCCCCCCCAGATAAAGGGTGTGGAAGCACGGAGGTGTTTCCGGAGACTCGTGTAGTCCCATCGTCCATACCTCTCTTCAAATTCCCATATCCACCCCGTGCCAGCGACCTTATGTATGTCTTTCATCCAACCCTACAGCACAAACCCCTCCCTTGTCACGAGCAGATAAGCCAGCTTCCCCTGGTCTATCCGTCCGCTCAGTTTTATCGGGGTAGCCGCGCTCCCTTGACCCGTCCCCCGGGGTTGACGGAGTCCTGGAAGCTGAGTTCCCCCGTCGCACGGTGTTAGTTGTTCGCCTGCCCCTGCCTGGTGTCCGGCGCATTCCCGCCGGTGACCTTGGAGGCGGCGGCACATCGCTGGGTGACCGCGTGCCCGCCGGCATTGGGTCAGCGATGTCAGGCGGCCTACCGGCGAACTCCGGCCGCCACCCTCGCCGGCGCAGGCGCGGCAGGCGCGCGCCTGGCGCGAGGAAGCGAGGGAGCAAAGGCGCCCAACGCCGACAGAGGAATCTATGGCCAGCTCCCAGTTCAAGACTCAACATTTGCTTGCTGAACATCCAAAGCATTAAGCCAAAATTACCGGAAATGTCTGAAGTACTACATCGCAACAAGTATGACATCATATACCTGGCCAAAACCTGGCTGAAGCCTGCGACGCCCAACAGATTGCTGCTGCTGCCTGGGTACCAGCTGTACCGGGCCGATCGCCCCGACGGGCGAGGGTACGGAGGAGTGGCACTGGCCGCCAGGGAAGGTACCAACGCGTCTCCGCTGAAAATCACAACGGCTGTCAACCATCCCAACAGCAAGCTGGACACGTTGTGGATGTTGGTTAAACCAGACAGCAAGCGCCAATTCATCATCTGCACCGCATATCGTCCACCGAGACGGAATCTGACCGACTTGAAAGCGGACTTTGCAGACCTAGAAGCACAATTCCAGCATGTGATTGTTGACTATCCGAAGTCCAAACTTTTTATTTGCGGAGATTTAAATTGTGACTTACGGAAACCAGACTCGGACCAAGGTAGGCGTGTGCTGTCTAATTTTATTTTTGATTACTCGTTATTTCAGTGTGTGACCTCGCCCACCTATTCAACTGGCTCTCTCCTTGACGTAGTTATCACCAACTGTCGTGACATTGTGCAGCACTGCCGTACACAATTTTGTAATTTTAGTCCGCATGATTCGTTCGTTTTTCAGTCGATGTGCCCAGATCCAGACCGAGCGGCGCCACCGTTCGCACGCGTTGCTTTCGCCGTACTGATCCGAATGCTTTGCTTTACGATCTTTGTTTGGCTGACTGGAGTTCTGTTTTTAATTCTCCCTCCGTCACGCTCAAGTGGGACTGTTTTCTGAATATCTTTTTACCCATCATTGACATCCATGCTCCCATCAGGACTGTTAGAATCAGGAACCCTAGCGCACCGGCCGTATCAGATGGAACTAAAGCTTTAATGTGTCGCCGCCGTGGTGCGCTGACCGTTTATGGGCACCAGTCCACGGAGTACAGGGACGCCAACCGAGCTATACGATCGGCGATTAGACGTGATAGCCGGAACGACGTTGAGCGGCGAATCCGTGAGGATGGGCAGAGGTCAATGTGGCGACATATCAGGTCATTTGTCTGCGGCAAGCAGGCCATTCGTAAGCTGCCCGACGCGACAGTTGATGACCTTAACCGATTTTTTGTCCGCGTGGGCCCGTGCGTGGCTGACGAGGTTAGGAGTATGGGAGCGACGCCGAGTATCTCCTGCCGTTTGCCGCGTGTCGGTGCCTGTGCGTTCACCCTGGAGTCGTTGTCGCTATCTCAGCTGCGAGCCATCGTCTTCGGGATGAGCGGGTCGTCGGCCTGTGGCGAAGACGGCATCAGCATCCAAATGTTCAGGGTGTGCTTCGATTCGTTAGGTGAGGTGCTCCTGCATTTGGTCAATTCCAGCATTACCCAATCCGATGTTCCTGATTCTTGGAAGCACTCCCTCGTCCATTCCATCTTCAAGTCCGGTAATCCCTGTAACCCTTCCAATTTCCGTCCTATCTCCATCGTCCCAGTCATTGCGAAAATTGTAGAGCGTGCCGTCCACCAGCAACTCTACAATTACCTGTCCGATAACCACCTCCTCTCCCAAACACAGCACGGCTTCCGTCCTCGTCACTCAACGGAAACCGCACTGACCTCCATATCTGACCAGATCCTATCCGCATGTGACCATGGAGAGGTGTCCCTTCTCTGCCTGCTGGATTTCAGCAAGTGCTTTGATGTGATAGATCATTCAAAACTCCTGTCAAAATTAAGTCTCCACAGCATCGATACTTCCTGGTTTTCGGCTTATCTTCAGAACCACACCCAGAGTGTCAGCCTTACTGACAGTCTGAGTGTCGTCCACAAATCTGCCCCGTTGCCCAACAGCATCGGCGTTTTTCAAGGATCATCTCTCGGACCTCTCCTCTATTGCGTCTTCGCCAACGACCTCAGCCTGTTCGCCGAAGGTGCAGTAGTTGTTCAATACGCTGACGACACCCAAATTTTGGTCAGTGGTAAGAAATCTCAAATTCAAAATGTTGTCACTCATATGGGAACAGTTCTGGCCTCCCTCGATATCTGATTTCGAGCAAATGGACTGAAAATACCCTACACGTGCAGAGGCCTACCGCCCTGCATTCGTCCAGTCCTGCCCTTTGGTCTCTACTACGGTGTCGCCTGGACGAAATTTAGAAACAAGGGCACAGTCTAGGTTGTCGTCGCCACGAGTGCTGATCCTCAAGTCGACAGACGATGTAAATACTTTATCAGCACTATCAACCTTTGAACGAAAGCGCGGATGTGACCTGCTCGGAGATGTAGTCCGCTGTGAAACATTGAGGGATGGAGCACTTGAAGTAGAATCTCGAAGTTCTAAAGAGGCAAGGAAAGTTCTGGCATTAACTGAATTTAGCTACAGCGTACGAGAGCAGGACAGGAGGCGTGACGTGACAATACTTATTTTAGTGGAACCACACAGGACAAAAAAAAATTATCGAAAGGAGTTATAAATTGTTTTGATCTGAGGGATGCTTCGGATGCTGAAATTGTTGATGGATTTTCTGAATACGGTGTTGTGGAGGCACAGAGGACTAAAGTGAGGCGCGGGATCGATCTGCAAGTAACCAATAATGTTGCGTTGACTTTGAACTCTACTGACCTCCCCGTGGCGGTGTATGTCGGGTACGTGAAAGTGAAGGTTCTTGTTTTTATTCCGAACCCAATGAGATGTTTTAGATGCCAGCGATATGGCCACACAACCCAGCACTGCCGAGGTCGCCCGACCTGTGGTAAATGTGGCGCATCGGAACACACCGGTCAAAAGTGTGATTCAGAAGTGCTGTGGTGCACGAATTGTGGCCAGGGACAGACACTGTACACTGCCTACGACAGAATCTGTCCAGTACATATTAGGGAAAGGGAAATACTTGCATTGAAATGCACCAAACAAATATCATATCGACAGGCCAGAGAAATTTACATGGATGCAAATACAAAAATGTCGTATGCAAGCAAGGTAAAAGTCACGCAACCTGCCATCATTCACCGGGAGCCTTCTAGCGCTTCCCAGTTTCTTTCACAGCTTAGCGACCTATTGCGTTCTTTTGGCCTCGTTTGCGTCTTGTCAGAACAGTGCCCGCTCTCCGATCCTGAAGTGCCTCGCATCCAAGAGCAGGGCCTGACCGAGGCCCTACTACCACGAGAGGACAAAATGTCGAGACATCTGCCAAAACGGCAAAGGGAGCTGCCCAGTCGCCACTGGCACCTGAAGTCGCCTCTGCGCAGCCGGCGGTAGAGTAAGCTCCGGAGGAGTGGTATCGAGCGCAGCGAATTAAGAGGCCGGCCAGACCCTCTAAAGGTAACCTGGAATCCTCACCCACCACCTTCACCGACCCCACACCAACCCAGCCCAACCATGCACCATCCGGAAATCCCCCACCCTCACGTATTTCCTCCACTTCCAAAACCACCCTCTTCCCCCAGCCCCTTCAGTCGTCTCAGGTGGGAGCAGTGTGGCCTCCAGCCGCGTCCCGGTGATGCCGCCCACCGCTAACCGACGACCACAGACGGTGGCGGTCCATCCCGGGGCCCCTGATTTAAGCATCCCTGGCAGAGCAAACCGAGCTGGGTCACGTGGAACTTCGCTCTGTGCGCGGCCCGGTGGTTCCCCACGGGCCGACTTTCCCCCTTCGTCGGTGCCTGGGACCACTCAGACCTTGCCTGCGAGGGCTCCAGGCGAGTTGATGGGGCCGCCCCCCGTCCCTCCACGCGAAGGCGAGAGACTGTCCCACCGCTGGTCCCCTACCGAAGGACGCAAGCGAGTCTCCCCTTCATTAGTTTCACATCGTGGTGATGGAACGCTAAGGCCTCGGGCACGGGCGCATTCAGCGTCCGCTGATACCAATGCCCACGCGGGTGGAACCTAGTCTCGCAAGCTAGTCAAAACGAATGTGATAACTGTGCTAAAATGTCTCAACAGGAACATTACTTTTAACTTTTAGACACTTCTATGGCATATACACCAACCTTTTTACAATGAAAATGTAGAGGTTTTAGAGCAAGCGCCCAAGATCTCCAGATCGTTTTGAACAATCATTGCCCTGCGGTGGTGTGCATCCAAGAAACAAAGCTTCAACCTGAATGCACGGCTTCATTAAGAGGCTATACGGTAGTTATAAAAAAAAACGTGGTGACAGATAGCGTAGCACACGGTGGGGTATTAATTGCAGTCGACAACAATTTCTCCATAAAGGAGCTCACGCTGCGTACACCACTCCAAGCGGTAGCTACACGTGTGCTTTTTGGACGCCGACTAATCACTGTGTGCTCTATATATCTTCCTCCTATAAATGCCGTTCCCACCGTTGAACTCGGGCACTTGCTAACGGAGTTACCCCAACCGATCTCGCTTTTGGTCGAATTTAACGCTCACCACACGCTGTGGAGATGCATTAACGTCAAAACTCGTGGTCGCCAGCTGGAGTCTTTTATCATGCACGAATCGCTATGCATTTTAAATACAGGGACTCGTACACACTTCTCTACACCTTCAGATAACACTTTCGCAATAGACCTCAGCCTTGTCAGCCCACAGCAGACCGAGTGCCTTGACTGGACTGTAAACTCGGATCCATTGGGAAGCGATCACTTTCCGATCTGGTTACGATGTCTGGACGGGGCGTGGAGTCCACGACGATGGAACTTCAAGAAGGCGGACTGGGATAAATTTCAGGAAAGGACTGAATCTGCTTTCTGCTCGGAAACAGGGTCTCCACCACTTTCACTTCCGGTTTTCACTTCACATCTGTTGGAACGTACATCCGCAAGCATCCCAAAGACCTCTGGATTTCCTTGTCGCACCCCCGCCCCATGGTGGACAGAGGAATGCAGAGATACTATCCGCGCTAGAAGACCCGCGTTCCGAAAATTAAATCGTAACAGCACCACCGTCAGCTTAGTATTCTTGAGGCGTGCTCGGGCTCTCGCCAGACGCACTATGCGAAAAGCCAAATGTGCTTTATGGTGTGAATATGTCGGCTCCCTGAATCGCTCTTCACCACCCTCCTAGGTTTGGTCTCGAATCAAACGAATCGCTGGGTGTTTCAGTGCAGTCCCCCTTCCCACATTGACTATCGGTGACCGTGAAGTGATGCATCCCACTGAAGTAGCCAACGAGTTTGGGATCTCCCTGGTCAACGCCAGCAATGCCGACAACAGCGAGTCACGATTTATGGGCCACAAAGCCCGCTGTGAAGCAATCCAGGTAAATTTCGCCACCCCAGAGCACCTATCGTACAACCAGAGTTTTACCAATGCTGAGGTTGTATCGGCTATTAACGCTCTACGTAGTGTTGCCGAAGGACCCGACGAGGTGCATAATCAGTTGTTGCGAAACCTACCTTCCTCTGTCGTCTCAGAGCTTTTACGCACCTTTAACAACATATGGGAAAACGGCGAATACCCTTCCACGTGGAGCCAAACTACAGTGGTCCCCCTTTTGAAACCTGGTAAAATTGGTTCAAACCCTCTAGATTATCGTCCAATCTCCTTAACATCCGCTTTTGGGCAAGCTTATGGAGAAGCTCGTCAACGGGCCCCTATCATAGTTTTGGGAAAACCACGATATTCTTACAAACACGCAGTGTGGCTTTCGTAAAAATAGGTGTACTATCGACCATATTTTAATACTTGACACAGAAGTACGCCTCGCATTTCAGAGGAAACGACATCTGGGCGCTCTATTTTTTATATTGAGAAGGCCTTTGACACCACATGGCGTCGGTGAATTCTTCTGAAAATTCACAAGCCTGGGATCCGAGGGCAGATGGGCACATTTTTAGGAAACTTTTGGCGAACCGTTGTTTTCGTGTTAGAATCCGAAACTGCCTCTCGGACGGGTTTAACCAGGATAATGGAGTCCCACAAGGGAGTGTTCTAAGCGCTACCCTTTTCGGGATTATGATAAATGATATTGGAGATTTACTTCCTCGGAACGTGAGACAATTTCTATATGTTGATGATTTTGCAATATGGTCATGTGCCTCACGGACACCGCCGATGGAAAGACAGCTGCAGCTAGCTGTCAGATGTTTAGAAAGGTGGGGCAACGCGAATGGTTTCCGGTTCAACATAGCAAAAACAGTTGCGATGCACTTCTGTCGCCGCCGTCGTTGGTCAAACATGGATATCCTACTTTACGGGCAGACTATACCGATTCAACCGGTAGTCAGATTTATAGATGTGGAGTTTGACACGCGTTTGACATACCGGTATCATCTTAAAACGTTGCGAGAAATGTGCGTGAAAACCATGAATGTCTTAAAATATGTGGTTCGTGCAACCTATGGAGCAGACCGTACAGCGCTGCTTTTGCTATACCGATCGCTTATTCGATCCAAATTTGCCTACGCATGTTTTATTTATGACGGAGCATGTTTTACCAACAAACATACCCTGGATGCAGTCCACCACTCTGCCCTTCATATCATTACGGGGGCATTTCGAACTTCTCCAACAGCGAGTCTCCTTGTGGGAGTACACGAGTTTCCACTATCTCTGCGGCGTGAAGAGCTTGGCATGCGATATGCCTGTAAGCTACGGGAATATCCGGACCACTCAGCTTACACCCATGTATTTTCCAACCGGATACTGACGCTGTTCGCAAACGAACACCGTACAAGAGCCGTCCCGTACGGGGTGAGGATGCGACGACTTTATTCAGAGAGCGGTATCGGCTCCAGGGAGTTCGACGGACTGAATGCATTTCAACGCCTCCCTGGGAACTGGTCACACCGGAAGTGGACACATCCCTCGCATGTACAAAGAAAACCGATATTATACCACATGAATTCAGAGCACTTGCCATGGAGCACATTGAATGTTACACTGGATTTGTTACAACATACAGCGATGGATCTAGAACGGAGACCGGCGTCGGCAGCGCTTGTATTAGCGGTGCTGTGGTTAGAAGCTTTTCACTTCCAGCACATGCACAGTCTATTTCACAGTCTATCCTTCCGAGCTTATTGCCATTCTGAAAGCCCCTTGTTTCATGGAAGCATCAGACAATCCACGTCACTTTATTTTGACGAATTCTTTAAGTAGCCTTTTAGCGACGAGGACACAATGATTCTATGACAAATGTACGTAAGGACAAATGTACGTATGGCAGATGTACGTAAGCAAATGTATGTAAGTAAATGTACGTAAGTGCAGATGTACGTATGGCAATTGTACGTAAGCGCAGATGTACGTATGGCTAATGTACGTAAGCGCAAAAGTACGTATGGCAAATGTACATACGCGCAATTGTAGGTATGCGCAAAAGTACGTAGTCGCAAATGTACGTATGCGCAAATGTACGTATGCGCAGATGTACGTAAGCTCAAATGTACGTAAACGCAAATGTATGTATGCGCAAATGTACGTGTGCGCATGTACGTGTGCGCATACGTACTTAACTCGCATACGTCTTAACTCGTCTCGCCAGTGTGTACCAGACAGGTAAAAGAGTGGTGCTATGTTGGATCCCGAGTCACGTGGGGATCCCCGGAAATGACATAGCTGATGCAGCTGCAAAACGTGCGTCGCTAGCTCCATGCTCGCAAACCCTACCACTCCTGCCCGTGACCACTTCCGAACCACTTCTGACTCTGTGCTCACAAAGTGGCAAGGTTATTGGAACTCAATACCAGATAACAAGTTGAAAGCGATCAACCATCACCTCGGAAAATGGACTTCGTGCTCACGTAGGAATAGGCGAGACGAAGTAGCACTATGTTGCTTGAGAATTGGGCATAAATATGCCACTCACTCTTACTTACTAACTGGTAATGATATACCATGCTGCCCCACATGTCACGCCCGCTTATTGGTGCGTCATGCCCTGCTTTCCTGCCCTGGCTACGAGGAGGAGAGAAGATGATACTTTGGGAGTGTCCAGTCATTGTCACTCAGTGAAGTTTTAGATGACGACTCGGATATTTTTCTATCAGGCGACTATTGGATTACCTCGCTGAATTATCGTTTTCAGTCATATATGCACAACGTTGAAAATGTTTCTTGCCATACTTTATACTATGTACCGTTCGTTGCTTTGACCAATATTCTGCAAGCGTAACTAGCAAATATGCGCGATATATCGACATGTAAATAAGTTCTATTGTTATGGGCGCTACATGACCAAAGCAGTAGATCCGCTCTAAAGCCCCAATAACTAACTAACTCTCATTTTCTTGGGCCTCCCTTCCCGTATTGGGGCCTCCCTTCCCGTACTGGGTCTTCCTTTGCAATTCTGGGCATCCGTGCCAATTTTTGGCACTCTTTTGATTCCTGGGGTGTCCTACCCTCTCCTAGGTGACTTTTTTAATTATTTTTTTATTATGGGCCTCCGTTCACATCTTGGAGGCTTTCTCATCTTATTGGAGCCTCATTATCCTCTTAGTAGGTTGCTTTTGCGTCCTAGTTCTAAATTTTCTCTTCTAGGGTACTCGTCTTCTAAAATGTGGGCCTCATCTGGCTGGTCTCATTAGCCTTCTCTCATTCCTAGAGGACCTTCTTACCCATCTTGGGGCCCCCTCTTGCATCCGGGTAAATATCTATTGTCATTATTTTCTATTGTAGGGGCCTCGTTTTCCAAACTAAGAATATCTTGCCACCCATCGGAAGCCTTCTTGTCTAACCCTGGGTGGCTTCTTGCCCGTCTTGGTGGCATCCTTCTCGTCCTGGGAGTCTCCCTTTCGTCCTAGGGGGCCTCCTTTTCTTCCTATTGAACCTTCTTTTCGTCTTGTGAATCCTCCTTTTTGTTCTGGAGGGCCTCCATTTCGTCCCGGGGCCTCCTTTTCGCCATGGGGGCCTCCTTTTCGTCCTGGGGGCCTCCTTTTCGTCCTGGGGGCGTCCTCAAATTTCAGGGGGCGGCGCCCCCAAGTCTCACGGCAGGGGGGCAATTTCCCCCGCTGCCGCCCGGTGGAGACGCCCCTGGTGGTTATTTTTTTTATATTACTTTAACGACCATTAACGCGAAAAAAAATCGGCCGATTGTCGTTTTTCTTGATTTAAACAACGAGCCGGTCATTTCTAAGCATGTACGCAAACGATAGCTTTCATCGCCCGGTAAAACCTGGAGTTATGTACGAAAAACCGGAGGGGTGGGCGGATTTCGCCCTCCTCCAGGTCGCGTGTTAAAGGTTTACGTGGATCAGTGTACTAGAATCTATTTCGCAGAGTGGAAGGTCGCAGAGAAGACAAAATCAGTGATGGCGTCGAAGCAAGATGACGTCAGGCATCAGACGCAATGTTAATGCGGTCATAAGCGGGACCCCAGTAAAGAAAGAAAACAGGTTTTCCTAATACCATTCAATAACTCTGAAACATGTGCCCGCGACAAGCGCGCCCGGATGTTCATTAGTGTGTGCGTGAAGAATATAGTTACAATTTATGAGACCCCATACAATATAGTGCGAATTGCATGTGTGAAAGTTAGTTTGCCTTCAGACGTCAATTCCATTGCCATTTACAGCGATATATTGCGCATGTTGTTACTTTGCGCATTGCATTCTGGAACTTTCCACCATAGACAGCCGGACGCTGGCGGCGACGCTGGCAGCCCCAGGCCCTTCCCCGACCGCCCGCCGCCATTCATAATATTGTGGGGCGCAAACCACTCCCTGAATGTTAACACCAGAGGTGAAAAAAGTGTCCAGCCTGTCACCTACAGAATATCGAAAACCACCAGGCTGTCACATGTTGATAGTTCGCATTAAGACCCGTATGCATGTGTGTTAGCGCGAAATATCTACCATGCCGCTGAAATGGAACAAAGAAGAACGCTTTGGTCAATATATGATCTCCAATTTGTTCAATTATATACGATCTTCAATTATTAATTAATATGTCAAATTACAACAAACACTATAAGCTAATCTTGCTTCTATGGTGCGTATCCATTAATATCCATCTATGGTGCATATCATTGTGGTTTAATGTACTCACAATTTGTTGTGCACACATTTTACTTCGCAAAGCAAAACCACAGGTTAAGATAGCTTTTATTGTGAAGATATGCTCAATGTATGTCAGAAAAAAATATTTAAAAAAAAGATCAGACCAGGTCAGATATTTTAACATTTTTATTATTGAACACACAAATTGTGCCTATATTGAAGAAACAATAGGGGTATGGTAAACCAGGCCAGACTATTTTAGATATTAAATAATAATGGTATGGTATTTTGCTTTCTAATTGAAAATAAGCAGTTCTTAGGGAATCAATGGTCACATCATCCTAATCATGCGAATACACATGGTATTACAATATGCTGTTCTCCAAATCGAATGACTCATTGAAAATGAAATTCACCAATACAAATTGAATTCCGTTGTACAATAAGGAAGTCATTATAGCACCAATATCAAGGGCAGAGTGTCATATGTCATATTTTGCATTATTTTCATGTAATTTATTTTTAAACATCTTGGTCAATGCAGCAAGTTCTGCTTATGGCAAAACATGGGCCCTGGCACAAATGGATAAACCCGTGGAAGTGACCAGATGAAATTATTAAAATAAGGGCTCATATAGGAAGAACCAATACATTTGTTGTCATGATAAGGATTACAGAAGTGTGGGAAAATGGCTGAAAAAATATGTTAGACTATGAAACTAGAAAAGTGTTACTTTGTCAGGTATGACCAAGGTTGGGTTTATGTCTTGGAATTCTGGAATTGGAGAGGAAAATTGTGTGGCATTACAGGTTGGTATAGAGCAGAGGACTTTGAGGACTTTTCTTCTAATCTGAATCCTGGATGATGAGAGGAAAACTGTGTTGCATTCCAAGCTGGATAATGTTGTGATTTGTTTCTGTCATCAAAAAACTATTTTCGCACTTTTCACGGTTATGCTCCGTGTTTAATGCTCCCATGATCATGACCAAACATCAAGGAGATCGCAATCATTGTCAGACTCAATTCCTCTTTTGGACAAATGGAGTGGAAGATTTCCTGGAGATAATAATATTTTTCGCGGCCAACATCACAGACAAGACCATGTTTGCAATACTTGTCATGACTCTCGTCTCTCAGGGACGAAACACCACCTACGCAAACAGATACGTGCACGCTGAAACCAGCTTTGAAAACAAACTGCGCCGGAAAACGGAACTGTTGCGTCGGATTCAGTCCCTGGGAGGTGACAGGATACTGTTCCGCCCGTCCGCCGCTTGAGATTGCCGAAAGTGATGCCTGGTAATGGTTGCGGGCATCGACGATTTGAACAAAGGTATTGGTGATGGATAAAATCCGAATAACTTGTGATCATCACAAAGAGTGGGGCTATCCGCACGTACAACTTTCTCCACGAATTGTCATTCCACGGTGGTGTAGAGACAGTAGAAAGCGGAGCCTTTTTCACTGACTGAAACACGTGTAGCCCGTGTCACGATGACTGCGCCCGCACACTCTGCAGCCACTGATCGTCAATTTTTCAAAAATTATAGTTGGTACATGGGGCCATGATGTGAAGGTGACGGCAAGTCGCTAAGTTTAGCCATTTCCGAGAACCAGACCAAATCGTGAAAACGCCCCAAAACGTCGCTTCCGCTTTTCACACGACCCTTGCGTGGTGCGTGGCGAGTGACTCGGAAACGGTTGCCACAACGATGTTGACCATTGTCGTGGAAATACTGAGGTGTTGGTTTGGTGTCAATCGGTCCATTGGTTGTCGAGATATTACGGTTTGAATTGGGTCGATGGGGAGCGCTAAAATTTGTGATTTTCCGAACGCAAAATCTCAGTTTTACACGCTATTCCTATGGGCGACCGGCCATTCACCGGACACCCGTTTTCTCAAGACCTCGGTGACGTGCACGCGCAACACGTTGACCCGACCGCAACGAAATTGTGCCAGACAGATAGCCAACATTTGGAGCTTTCACGTGATGCCAGCCATATCTCGTTACCTATGATGTGAACCGTGCCACACGCCACAAACTGCGCTGGAAAACGGAACTGTTGCGTCGGGCTCAATCTCTGGACGGCGACGGGACAGTTCGTAGGTGACAGGCTTACCACGGCAATGTTAAAACCTATGGACTTTACCACGAATAGTAGAGTTTTTTCAGCCCCCCCCCCCCTGTCCCCTCGATCATAGCTACTAATTTGTTTCTGTACGCTTCTGATACATGCACTGAAACAAGATGAGTACGTATATGTCTGTATGGTTAGAAAATACATATAGACTGGGTATGTTAAGAGGAAAAGCGGCCTGATGATAAATACAAGCCATACGCAATGCTAATACGGTACTGTAGGTTGTCACCACACCCGGAGATATTTTTCATATATGTCACCCACGCTCGTGGCCGAGTATCCGTTTTTTTTTTCACCTCCGGTTAACACTGGCACGTCCGGCGGTCCGCGCCAACTTCGCATGTCCGTGGGAGGGCACGGAAAACGGCGTTGCATAGCTGGTGACAGACTCTATCGAAAGTGTTTCGGTCATTTTTTCGCTCAGGTCAATATTCAGGTACCGAGGGACGTTGGGTCACTTCGCCCGACCTGGTGACCTGACCTGAGGTGACCCAGGATTAAACATGTATGAGAATGTGCGGAAAAGACCAATGAGCAGCTATGCGAGGTTTGGCCTTGCTAACCCGATTAGTATGGCGGCAAATTGCAAAAGCCGCAGGAGGCAGATATCTGCCCAACCCCCCCCGGACGTGCGCGTGTTAATGAGCCCCAACGCCAAAGTAAGAGGCAGATTTTCATATTTCAAACACTAGGCGATGTACCTGGCATGAGTTCTGCCACTGGTACAATCGAGGCCGATGTGCTTTCTCGATATTTTCTAAGAATATTGTGCTTATGGGCGTCGAATGGAAAGAATGCATCTACAGCAATTAATTTCTCCCTTAGCATTTTGGCGTGGCACAACCGATGCTGCTTAGTATTGTTGAAGGGTGGATCTTTACTTTGTTTTTTTTTGTTATGCCACCCCTCGGGGGCCCTCCGGATCCTCTGGGCAGCAACCGTCGGCGCTTGACGTGTATCGAGGCCTGCCAGAATCCTGTTTATTTGAGACCATTAGAAATTAATTCGCTAATGTAGAACATCTGATATGCGAAAAAAGTAATGCAACATGATAATTCGAGACAGAAGTCATGGAGTTGAGTGCAAAAATGACAGGATTAAATATATTTCAAAGTAATCCAGTATGGCATCAGAAGGTAGCTGATTATATGCCAGTATATTTGAGACCATTGGCATTAATTTACTAACGTAGAACATCCGATATTCAATTTGAAGGAATATAATGTGTAATTTCAGACACAAATCTTTGAATTGAGTGCAAAAGTGACAGGGTTAGATATCTATAAAAGTAGTTGAGCATGGCATCAAAAGACAACTGATTTTATGCCGGTTTATTTGAGACCATTGGCTGTTAATTCGGAAATGTAGAACATCTGATATACAATTTAATGTATGACGATGTGGCAATTTGGAACACAAAGTTTGAAATTGAGTGCAAAGGTGACAGGCTTAAACCTTCAAGGAAGTTATTCAAGGTGATATAAAAATGTAGCATGCTCGAGTTTCGTTTCGTTAAGAACATTGGAAATTGTCAGCATATCACACAGAACATGTATGACGCACTTTTATCACAAGATGTTGGATGGCCAATTGCTTTCATTTCAATTCAACGGGAAAGTGACAGGGTGAAATTATTTGATAATAAAATGAACTACACATCATAAGAGAGCGTGTTTCAATGTTGTTCAAATTTGACCATTGGAAATCACCTGCACCTTCTCTAGAAACTGGAATATAGCATTAATCAGACCCAGCCCACTCTGGTGATGTTCTTTCACAAACCCAGCACCAGAGGCGCCACCGGTATGATGTCCGCTCATGACGTCTAACGACAACATGATAAGCAAAAGTACAGGTAAGGTGAAGATAAAAGAAGATCGTGAGAAATTAACCGATGGCGGCTGAATGATCAACCCTGTCCGATGCGCCCAATAATAATTGCCAATCAACAAGTGAACCGGCTGCAATCTGCGTCTGCTAGCAAGGTTGCTTGGCACATGCCAGGAATCCAGTATTGTGATAAATCACAGTTACTACCGTTGAGCAGTGCGAAGTGTGGGTGTAACTGTGTATGTGCCCAGTTTCTTTCCGTCATAGTCGCACCCCGTTATGCTCCAGGAGACAATTTTGGTTAGGTGATCGTATACCGTCATGCTTGGGCACGACATCAGATGATGATATTTTGCCATGGGTAGAACTTCATTTTCAAAACTATGGGGGGGGGGGGAGGTGCAAATTTTGCAAAAGACTGGACGATTCAAAGGCGCATTGTCGGAGGAACGAAGTCTCTAACTTGGTGCAATGACATGAAACTTTTAAGTAGCGGCTTAACCAGAATTTCATTGGGGGTGGGGGTAGACTAGAGTGCGAGCCCAAAACGTCTTCGCCTTTATAGTGAGGCGATATTTTCGACGTTTCTGTATATGAAATTACAGTACAAAATTGCATATGGGGGGGGGAGGGAGGGGGAGTGGGTTCGAGGTGCTTCGCAGCCAGAAATGTAACCGGAATTGTATGACGTATGAAATAATTACTTCTAGAGCGACATGCTCGATGCCCCAACCCAAAAATAAGTATTTTGGCACCATGGGCGTACCAACCATTGAGCCAGGATCAGCAGGTCCTGAACAGCATTTCCATGGGAGGGCGCATTGGTTGCCGGCCCGGCAGCTCAGTTGGTCGGAGCGCTGGCATGCACTGGTCTCCTCTGTCCTGGCAATGAAGAGTTCGAGTTGCTTCACGCGCTAGAATTAGGCTGGGAGGGTCGATTGGCAGCCGGTCTGATAATGCCGGTGAAGAGCGGCCGGCAGCGAGCGAGGTCTCCCCCCCCCCCCGCTAGACCGGTGCCCGCTCTGGAGGCGCCATTTGAGTACCGATTTAACTGGCCGAAGATGATGGTGGCCTCGGCCCCTGGGCTCGGTCAGCCAGACGGGCCGAAGCTGTCAGGTAGTGGTGACGAATAGCACCGCTGTGTATCATTGACACAGTGACTGCATCTTGTCAGCAGTACAACATCCTCGTAGACGCCAAACGTCAACATAGCTGTACAACAGTCTCGTGAACGCCAAATGTCAAGAGAGCTGTACAACAGCCTAGTAGACGACAAACGTCAACAGAACTGTACATCAGCCTCGTGCATGGGAACATCCTCGTGTGCATGACAAATGTGTATATCATTTTTTCAGTCATTTTGCAGTCAACCTTCACCTATAAATCTTGAGAGGATCAGAACATCTGGAAAGAGCCTTTGCCTGCAAAATATAGAACGGTTAGTTCTCGCCAGGTCTCGCGCGAAGTTGAGTGGTGACCAGCAGCGGCTGGTGGTGTCCGGCAGCGGCTGGTGATGACCAGCAGCGGCTGGTGGTGTCCGGCAGCGGCTGGTGGTGTCCAGCAGCGGCTGGTGGTGTCCGGCAGCGGCTGGTGGTGTCCATCAGCGGCTGGTGGTGACCAGCAGCGGCTGGTGGTGTCCGGCAGCGGCTGGTGGTGACCAGCAGCGGCTGGTGGTGTCCGGCAGCGGCTGGTGGTGACCAGCAGCGGCTGGTGGTGTCCAGCAGCGGCTGGTGGTGACCAGCAGCGGCTGGTGGTGACCAGCGGCTGGTGGTGACCAGCGGCTGGTGGTGACCAGCGGCTGGTGGTGTCCGGCAGCGGCTGGTGGTGTCCAGCAGCGGCTGGTGGTGTCCAGCAGCGGCTGGTGGTGTCCGGCAGCGGCTGGTGGTGACCAGCAGCGGCTGGTGGTGACCAGCAGTGGCTGGTGGTGTCCGGCAGCGGCTGGTGGTTTCCGGCAGCGGCTGGTGGTGCCTAGCGGCTGGTGGTGTCCAGCAGGGCATGACTGGATCCGTATCGCCTGGTGATGCTGAGCGAAGTCCGGCGCACTCTACGAGTAGTAGTGTACGGCGGTGAGTTCCAGTTTGCCCTGGCGGGTTCTAGATTCTGAGAGATGGCCTATGTATCCAGTCGACACAGGTACAGACTGATACAGACTTATTTCGAGGTAATCCACAACGGGCCTTCAGCTATTACAACCTCGAGTTAATAGGATAAAACCGCAGAGCAGAGGTCAAAATCACACAAAAATTAAACCGGTGGTCATTCATGTCATAATACAAATAAAATATAAAACAAACAAAATACCACAGGGGGCAGCACATCCATCAGGCACGAGCGGCACATTTGACAGGTGCCACCGTAGGTGGTGACCGAAGATCGGCACGGAAAGTCGCATCAGCTCAGCCAGGTGTGATGAGTCAGGGCCTATTGGGGCTGCGTAGGATCCAGCTGAACCTGTGCATGTCCGGTTGGATCCGGTCGGATCTGTCGGTGTCCTTCGATGCGCTGCAGATCTGGTTCGCTACTTTGGATCCGATCTGCTGAGTAGTGGTTCACTGGCGGATCTAAGGGGTAGAGCAGTCGTGCAATATTTTTCTGCAAACAGACCAAGTTTTAAGGATATAGATGGAACCAAACGAAATATAGGAAATATCAGGCGAACTATGATCCGGTGACATCTGAGAGAACCCAGGACGGTGCAGTGGGCTCCGGTGGGTCCCGGCGCGGTTTCAACTGATCGGTCCTGTTGCACCCAGGAGGGTGCAATGGGCTCTGGTATGGCCCAGCGTGGCTGGGACGGGTAGGATCGGTCGGAGCCTGTGGTGTTCGGTTAACTGGGTCTGGGCCGGTGCGGTGAAGAAGTGGCGGGCTCGCAACCAGCCGGTAGGGTGGTGTCTGGTACTAGTCCTCCATGTGCACTGTCGGATGCCGGAGGCGCCATCTGCTTTTTACTCAAAAGTCCAACCGCCATTGTTTCCAAAAGTCCAACCACAGAAGGCATTTGGAAAATAGATCAAGGCCTCTGTCACCCGATAGAATCCGTCCACATATCGCAGTGTTTATTATCAACACCATATGTCACATCAATTATTCTTGTTACGGTGGCGAGATACGACAGAAGTTTCACCGTGACGCGTAATATTAGCATGCGCGATATTAACAATAAATAAGATTTTGCACTTTGATACACCTGAACGACAACCTTTCCTAGAAGAACACTTATAACTTATTCGGACACACGGAAGATATCTACCGTCTATGATCGCCTATGGCTATGGCTGATATTACAATCAGCTACAATGCGACACAACTCATTGCGCGTTGCTAACAAACTTCTCAGTTTCCAGCTTCCATCTGTGAGCATTGGTGAACATGTGCCAGACGCTGTCTTGCGAATGGCTGACTTCGGTCCAGCGACACGGTTGATGTCGTGCTCAGCCAAAGATGCTTGGTCTCCTGCGGTACTGGTAGCCGCGGTTGCGCAGGAAGGGCGGCATGTACGCCTCGTTATAGTGTCTCAGCGAGTCGTCGCTCACCAGCTGCTGTTGCGTCTGTTGTGACAGCTCGTTCGACTCATCTGCTGCGTCGGTGAAGGCGACCGCCGGGGGCGGCGGCCGCCGCTGACGTCGAAACATCATGCGGCTCAAGCCGCGCATCATGCCGTGGTACAGCCGACTGAGGAGGTCGGGACGACCGAAGCGCGGACGCAGCGGCCGGCCGCGACGGGGCATGGACCGGAAATGACCGGAGCCCGGCCCAGGGCGGCTCAAGCCCGGACCCGGTCGGATGGGACCGAACGCCGGCCGGCTCTGCGCCAGCCCGGGACGGCCCGAGCTCAGTGCCTGACCACCTGGCAGTGACCCGGGCCGAGTGAAGTCCCGTGGCGGCAGCTCAAAGCGCAGCTGCGAAGTGTCCGACCCCAGGTGCGGGTAGCGTGACGCGGACTCGTGGGCCGCCTGGAGCCGGCTCGGGTGCGCCGCCCCCCGCGCCGGCTGAGGCCGAGGGGCCGGCTGAGCCGGTGGCTGCGACTGATGCGAGCCGGTCATGTCGGCGAACAGCAACTGCGCGTTGAAGTCTGCCGCGTCTTCGGCGTCTCGGCCGGTCGCCGCCAGGTAAGAGGCCAGGTCGAAGTTCAGATTGTCGTCCAGGTCTTCGTGGAGGTCGGGATCTTCGCGGAAGTCGAGGTGGTAGTCAGTGCCTAAAGCGATGCGAGATTGTTTGATGGATGCCAGGTTCTGCTTGTTCAGCTGTTGTAGTGTTGTACTGTGGGCCGGCGGGTTCGAACGTACTTGAATAAGGCGGAATGAGGCCGGCTCCGCTGTGGCCTGACGATGTAGTGTTTTCCGTGCTGTGGATGGTGGAGCAGAAGGTGTACTCCGTGGTGGGGATACAGGAGCGGATTGTGTAGTGTATCGTGCAGCGGGCAATTGGGTGTACTGTACTGGGTGCTGAGACGTGGGGTGCGGCGTTGCTATGGACGTGGACTGCGACGATGTCGAGCACAGGTGACGGCGCAGGATGGAGGAGGTGACCCTGCTGCGTTGACACATTAACGCCACCACCGCCAGTGCCCTCGCTTCGTCGAACTGCTTTGTATAGCTGACATTGGTGGAATGCTTCACGTTCAGCATCTCCAGTCGCAGACGGTGGATCAGCTCCAGGGTGCGATTCCTGAGGAGCGTGTTGTCGGCCGCGGTCGGCGCCGGCGTGGTGGTGGCGCCGACCGCGGGCTGCCGTCTGGACTTTTTCAGGTTGGCGTGGATGTCGTTGAGCACCGTGTAGCGTTGGCCGCGCGTCAAACGACCGGGCGACACCGACGCACGCGTCGTGGCGGCTTCGGTCGCAGAGCGTCGCGACACATGCGCTGCCTCTCGTGGTGCGCGCCTGCCATGGCAGAAGGTAGCGCCTGCACTGGCACCTGGGATGCGCCGGCGATGGTTGTCGTCTGGCGCGCTGCTCAGTGGCCTCGGAGTGAACCGCGCTAGGAGGTGATCCGGCTGAGCTGCGGCCGCACGCACCGCCGTGCCTCGCCCAGGGGTCTGCTGGTGACTACTCGCACCGACAGGTGCCCTGGCACGGTGTTCCACTGCAGCGGTGTCGGACTCATCGCCTTCTGGCGAGCTGATGCCAGGATACCATGTGAGGGTCGACTTGCCTTCGCCTTGGTCTACAAGGAAGCTGATGTTTGGCATCTGCGATGACGAGAAATGCTGTAATTTTGTATCAGGGTAATAATAATCATAATGCGTGGTAGTTTCCAGTGCCGCTGTCGGCTGTGCAGCAAAAAGGTGTTTTCTATTCACAGGTTTCGATGAAAAGGTATTCAATTTCGATTGTGGAGGTACGGTTACCAAATAATTCCAGTCAGTCCCGTGTTTGTCGCCACTGGGAGCAATGTGCTTTTTTGTTCGTAGGCCTCCGTTGGGATTGACAATACTGAAATGCTCGTGAGGCGTTATATCAAGATCAATTTTGAATTCACGATTGCTGCTATAAGAGGAAAGCTCCAAAGATTTCGTGCCTTCGGTTGAGATGCAGCTGCTACACGGGATCAAGATCTGACTGGGTGGCCATTTTTGGTTCTGGTACACAAAGGTGGCTCTGCTGTCTACTGTCGGCGCAACGATTGCAAACTGGAACAGCCGGAAGCCTGTCGGTCTTTGCAGTTTGACCTTGTCGCTGGGCACGACTATGTGATTATGAGGCGTTTCGTGGTCCGCATATACAAACGCGTGTGGTTTGCCATCTAAGAACAACGGTGCTAAGTACTCAAATATCTTAAATTCGTACGAGGGGAACGGATGTAAGTCTGCGTGTCGGTTAGCATCCCCTTTGTTCTGGCCATTGCTTGGTTGGTATGCAGCTGCTACTGGTCCGTGATGTAAAGCGGCTCCAGCCGACCGGTATCGCTGTGGAGGCGCGCTCGCACCAGAGTCAGCCTCAGCATCACCAGCCACTGAGGTCAAGCTTCCACCGGCGCCACTCTCCCGGCTATGTGCCCTGTGCAGATCAGCTGCCGGTCCGAGTGTAGCCGACGAGCCTGAGACAGGCCGACCCCACTGGTCGGCCTGTCTCAGGCTGCCACGGCGCATGTACTCTCGGATGAGCTGCGTGATGTTGACGTCCGGGTAGGCCGGCTCAGCGGCGACGGCGTCGGCGGTGTGGGAGCGGGGGCCACTGGTGTCGTCCGGGCGCCGTCCGAGCAGTGTCGCCGTGTAGAACAAGGTGGTGACGGCCAGCTGGTCGGGCGCTGACCGGAACTGGAACGGCTCAACAGCAGCGTCAGACCTCGTCTCAACAGTGGCGTCCCACCATGGCGGCTCCACATCGTCTCGGCTCACCTGCAATAACAAACTTGAGTAGTGGCTTTGCACGTGCCTATTTATTTCTCCGAACGGCTCAAGTACCATTTTTCTTGCAGGGCCCTACAATTTGTAACGCCGAATTTCCCTTTCATCTACAAACGCAAATTCTAACTTCGCAATAATGGAACCGTTTCCGGTGCGGAACGTTGTCTACGACCAGCTAAATTATCGTCGTCCTTATAATCCTATCGCAGATAACGACAAAAGAGAATTAGCTTCGGACATCCGTGCCAGTAACCAAAGAGCGAAGTTTGACTTTCGTGGTAGCTCTAGGCTAAAGTCAATATTTTGACGCCAACCACAAAAAAGTACGGTACCCACGATGTCTAAGCCATGACCAAAGCACTTTAAGTAATCCCCATGCCTACTGGGGTGGCACTTAGTATGGGTGTGAATTTTGAACAGTCGAATATCGAACTGCTCATTTGCCTGGCAGTTTGTATGGATTAGGAAACGCTAACTATGAAATTTCAGCCAGATCGGATAATATAGTACATATGTACGTAGTACATATGCACATAGTGCATATGCACATATTACATATGTACAAAGTACATATGCACATAGTACATATGCACATAGTACATATGCACATAGTACATATGCACATATTGTATATGCACATAGTACATATGCACATAGTACATGTGCACACAGTACATATGCACATAGTACATATGCACATAGTGCATATGCACATAGTACATATGCATATAGTACATATGCACATATTACATATGTATATATGTGGATAGCACATGCATACATATGTGCATAGTACATATGTACATAGTTTATATGTACATAGTACATATGTACGTAGTACATATGTACATAGTACATATGTACATAGTACATATGTACATAGTATATATGTACATATGTACATAGTACATATGTACATATTACATATGTACATATTACATATGTACATAGTACATATGTACATAGTACATATGTACATAGTACATATGTGCATAGTACATATGTACATAGTACATATGTACATAGTACATATGTACATAGTACATATGTACATAGTACATATGTACATAGTACATATATACTATGCACATATGTACTACATATGTACATATGTACATAGTACATATGTACATATGGACATGTACACATGTGCATAGTACATATTACATATGTACATATTACATATGTACATAGTACACATGTACACATGTACATATTACATATGTACATAGTACATATGTACATATTACACGTACACATGTACTGTGTATATACGTACATACTATGTGCATATGTACATATTATGTACATATGTACATATGTACATAGTACACATGTACATAGTACATATGTACATAGTATATATGTACATAGTGCATATGTACATAGTACATATGTACATATGTTCATATGTACTACTACTTCATTTTCAGCTAGTGTATGTATAGGCTTTTCAGTTAGTGCAAGTATGAAACTTCAAGGTCATGGCGCGAGGTCTAAATATCATCCGATCTGGCTGAAATTTCATATTTAGCGTTTCCTCATCCATGCAAACTACCAGGCAAATGAGCAGTTCGAAATTCGAAAGTTGAAAATTCACACCCATATGCCTCCCTATACTGGCTCTCACGACGAAGGAGGAGCGGAGCTAGTTCCTCTTTCAGGTCGTGGAGCGGCACCTCCGGGAGCATCCGATGAAGTGGTGTGTGTGTGCGTGCGTGCGTGCGTGCGTGCGTGCGTGCGTGCGTGCGTGCGTGCGTGCGTGCGTGCGTGCGTGCGTGTGTGTGTGTGTGTGTGTGTGTGTGTGTGTGTCTGTGTGTGTGTCTGTGTCTGTGTCTGTGTCTGTGTCGGTGTCTGTGTCTGTGTCTGTGTCTGTGTCTGTGTCTGTGTCTGTGTCTGTGTCTGTGTCTGTGTCTGTGTCTGTGTCTGTGTCTGTGTCTGTGTCTGTGTCTGTGTCTGTGTCTGTGTCTGTGTCTGTGTCTGTGTCTGTGTGTGTGTCTGTGTGTGTGTGTGTGTGTGTGTGTGTGTGTGTGTGTGTGTGTGTGTGTGTGTGTGTGTGTGTGTGTGTGTGTGTGTGTGTGTGTGTGTGTGTGTGTGTGTGTGTGTGTGTGTGTGTGTGTGTGTGTGTGTGTGTGTGTGTGTGTGTGTGTGTGTGTGTGTGTGTGTGTGTGTGTGTGTGTGTGTGTGTGTGTGTGTGTGTGTGTGTGTGTGTGTGTGTGTGTTGTGTGTTTGGGGGGGGGGTGACCAGGTCAGGCAGTCCACTGAGCTGGGTACAGGAAGCCACTGCTGCTGTCAGACGGGACACGGTGGATGGTTCCCGGGCTGACCCTACGTCCAGCACGTGTCGGTGGGGGTGGGGGGTCGAAAAATCCACTGAGCTGGGCACAGGAAGCCATTACTGCTGTTAGACAGACACAACTAGCTGTTTTTATGCATACTGGACGTCGTTGTAGTCATCATGGCAGGCAAATATATGTTTTCTGCCATTTCCGCATGTATTCCTCTGATTGCTGAAAATTTGTATTTGCACTGGGAGCTAAAGGGACTAAAGATGACTTGAGTGAGCATTTTCAGCGCAGTTGCACAAGATAAGCTTTGCTGTTTAACGTGCTAATAGGCGTCTAAATATGAATTTTCAGCCAGATCGGATAATATTTAGATAATAATCTCACGCCATGACCTTCAAGGTCATGGCGCGAGATTATTATCTAAATATTATCATAGGTATAGGTATATAATATTTAGATATTATATACATATACCGCCATACATAGGTACACTAGCTGAAAACCCTATGCATACACTAGCTGAAAATGAAGAAGTAGTAGTACATATGTGCATATGTACATATGAGTGTAGTGTTATTAGTCTACCTTGTATGCGGTTGGGTGCCACGTCAGTGTAGTGTCATTTGTCTACCCTGTATGCCGCTGGGTGCCAAGTCATTGTTGCGTCATAAGTCTACCTTCACTTTTATATGTTATAGTTTGATTGCGATATTCGTTCGGAGTGCATTTTCTTCCTTAACACGCGCCCTGGAGGGCCTCGGAAAATTACGCGCACTGGAGGGGGGGGGGATGCCGCCCCCTAGGTTCTCGGTTCCTACTGAGGCTAGAGCAACAAAATTCGCTGGGTGGATGGGCACGATAGGGAAATCTATTGTGTGCAAATGTTATGACCATAGGTCAATATCTTCAAGGTAAAATGAGGTCAAAATAGCAAAATTTCCCGGTTTTGCGTGGATTGGCTTGTCAATGTTATGGATCGCTGTGATTGTGTTTAAATGCTCCGAAATTGGCATTAATGATGGTTTGGACATCACTAATGATGCAATGCAGATGCCAGATGCGTCATTTGACCTCAGGTCACCTATATAGGAGCACTTATCAGGTTATTGCCTGCTCCAATTACCGGAACCAGGCTGCCCACCCGACTGCTCCTTTGGGCGGTTCGGCACAATTGGCTTCGCAAGGAAAGCAATGAAATACATGAATAAAGTATGGAAACGCTTAGGCACACAATGACAAACAGTAGATGTGTAGGAATGTGTAGGAATGTAATTTGTCACATGTAAAGTGACATCAATCGCATGACAGCCATTTGCACTTTTAACAGCATTCCAGTTGACCAAGTTTGGTTCTACTAGCCTGTCATGAACTTGACCTGACTTGACCTCGGCGACCTAACATGACTTGTAATTTATATAGCATAACAAAATGCACCAAACAAGTCGCTAGGTCAAGAACAGCTCCCTTTTGCCAATATACGGGAAGCGCATCAGCGCCGATTTTTGTGGTCTGATGCTGCGAATTGTGTTTATTTACGGCCCCTAACTTGAAAAGGTCTGGGCAGATTTTCATTTTTCTTACTTTAAACAAAGCGCCGATCATTACGAAGGAGATAGGCAAAAAATAGCGTATATCGGACGGCACAATATGGAGTTATGTAGGAAAAATCGTAGGGGTGGGCGGATTTCACCATCCCTCTACAGGGCGTGTTCCAGGTCGTGTGTGTTAACCTGTCATAAACGTGACGTCGGTGACCTGACATGACTTTCAAACAATATAGCATAACAATGTACACCACACAACTCGATAATTTTGCCAAGAACACTTCCTTTTTGCCAATATACGAGAAGCGCATCAGCGCATATATTTGTGGTCTGGCGCTGAGAAAATTGTTTGACTTTAGCGACACCTAACTCAAAAAATTGTCAGTCGAATTTCATTTTTCTTACTTTAATTAACGCACCGTTCATTTATAAGCAGGTACACAAATAATGGTGTACATCGGCTGGTAAAATATTGAGGTATCTACGAAGAACCGGAGGGGTGGGCGGATTTCGCCACCCCTCCAGGGCGTGTGTTAACTGGGAACATCAACATGAAGCGTAGACAGTCACCTTTGGCTGATTTCTTGGAGAATGACATCTTCCGGGATGACATTACATTTTTTTAAATTTCCCCACACAACTTGAAAATTTATGAGGTGTAAGTTATCTTCCAACTTCAAAATCGCTCGAACATCCAAGCGTCTTTTAAGCACCTTAATGTGCATCGCATCAATACATACGGCATACGTTTTTTACGTTAACCAACCTTGTGGCAAAAACAATAACGAAGAACTCCAAAGGCATACGAAAAATCCAACACTTCCAGGTTATTCCCGAAGGTTGTCCTTTGATCTAACTTAGCAGGTCAGTCATTGGCCTCATAAACTCGGGCTTGGCTTTACTCTCGAAGTCTAGTGGCAAGTTATGACCTGCTTCCTTTCAATTCTCTAACCCACTTGATTTAGAATTGCGAGGGGGTCGTATTATCGTCGGTAGCTTTCCAGAGCCTCCCCCAGGCCCGGTGAAGGTGGGCTCTCCGGCCAGCTCAGCGAAGGTTAAGGTTAGGCCAGCTGTTCGTGAAGGCTCTGAGATTGTGGAGAAAAAAATCGGTAAAGATGATGAAAAAGTGCATGTTTTTAGAAATGGGCTAGAAAGGGACGGGGCATAGCAAAGAGCGCTGATATGATCAAGTAATCGAAGAAATCACAGCTGTTCTACGAAATTATTCAAGGGGGTGGGGGCAAGGTCGAAGGGGGCCTCCGTTGTGTTAGGGCCTCCTATTGTTTTAGGCCCTTAGTATAGGTCGAAAATGGGAAACATGATTTCATATTAATGTACTGTTTGTTCTTGTCATGGCACATTATTTACTCAACACGCAATAGCAATAATCGTTATTTTTCGCTGAAAACTTGACCATACCAGGGTATAAATAAGTAATACGTGGAAAAATACCTAAGTGTCAAAAACAACCAACGTCTGAATGATTACTCTAACAAAAGAATCTTCCCGCTGCCCTCTAGATGGCAGCGAGGCTGATGCTAAGCATATCTTGCAGATATCTCCTATTGATCAACCCACTTTTGTCCTCCAAGAATAACTGAATATAGCTAGATTCATCACTATTGTTATTTATTACTACCAGCTTGATGCCCTGAGCAAAGCATAAGCGATGATTTCTCAGTCCTAGGACGATAATTTCGCGAAGGTGAAAGCAAGAAGTGCGCTACATTGGTTTTCTGAATTGGAATCTTAGGAATTTGTGAATTCTTCCAACATTTGGTGCTGGCAGCAAGGTACATGTCAAACAAGCTAAAATGACAAATTCTTCGGGAATACATTCATGCGCCTGGGATTTCGACCGCTATTTTGCAAAGGGGACCTTTCGAAATGAAATGATTAGTCATCAACTGAATTATCCTGTGGAGGGGCTTAATCTACCACTATCTTTCCTGATACGTCGGATTTCAACCCTAACTTCCCCACCTAATTTTACGGTTTTATTTTGGTATCCCTTAATAAATCAACTCACACTGCTGAAATTACACCTGTACCACAACAACCGGATCGGTATCCGAAAATGTCAAGTTGGAGCCCTCCAAAATTAGGAGGGAGTCCCAAAAAATCAATGTCAGGGTCAGTAAAATGGCTCTGGAGCACAGGACATATATCCAGATGCCTTCACAAATTGCATACACCGCCGAAAAACATACAGAATCTCGAAAAATCGAGATGGGATACAAATATATGGCGCCAGAGTCTCGAAATGTTGGGCCGGAATTCGGACATTTGAGAATAAAAAATCAGAAATGATCCACAAGAACCGCATTGAGCCCAGAATATTGGTGAATATTGAATATTGGTGTTGGGTACCCGGAACCACGCGCCTGGGAGCGATAAGACAGGCTGGGACACAGAAAAATCGCACTGAAGCACCAAAACCAATGTATGGCCCACAAATGTGCGTTTGAAGGCTCAAATAAACACAGCGGGACCCCAAGAGCACAACGGGGCCGAAAATACAACTGACGCTCTAAAGCACACAATCTCCGAAAAAGCGACAGGGTCTTAAAACATGCGTTGCAGGCCTCAATGAACATGCATGGAGCTAAAAAAAATACACTGGAAGCTCTCAAGGCTCACAGGGACCATACTAACGCACAAGGGCCTAACAAGGTGGCTGGAACCACAAAAGGCAAAATTGTTCGAAATCGAACAAAAGGACCAGGGGTTAAATAAGCACATCGGGATTTTCGAAAACGTCCTGATACCTAAAAATGGCATCGGTGAATAAAAAGGAACAAAGCCCTAACGCGAGCAGGAGTTTAGAAAATGTATTAAACCTCTAACTCGAATTTAAAATATATCACCCATCACTTTGACCATGCACGTGCGCGCATTCGGCGCATTCACAACACTTGTGCGATGCTACGGTTTCTGCTAAGGCTTCTGCCTTTTGCTAATTACTGTCACATGACAAACCTGCGCCATATTTGACGTGCTGCAATGCTTAGTATGGGCGCTCGCTGCGATGTCAGATAATTAAATCCGATCATTAATTTCCTACCCCCCACATTTTTGGTAGTTATGAAATGCAGATTCCGCCCCTGGCGGATCTAGCCTACCGGTTGGGGGGGGGAGGGGGGGGGGCAAACTTTCGGATTTGTATGTCAGCCCCCGCCCCTCCCTCAATGGTGTGCCTAAGATTTCCATGAAAGGGTTGGAATGGATTTGGAGGGTGCCCATACTGCTATTATTTTTGGTTTAATAGGAATGCTGGAAAATGCGCTGCAGTATACACCCACCATGGCTTATGCCAAATTATATTGACATCGGCAACAGGCTTACCTTTGTTCAAGGAAAAAAAGTATCCAAAAGTTGTCAAGTTTTGCATAGCTAGAACCATTAAACCGGTTGCATATTTGTTGTATGCCAACTCTTTCCACAGTGCAAAAACCCTGACCTGCTATTTACCTCACCACATTAGCAGCAGTCTCCAGGATAATCATAATTAAGGCAATTGTTAATGCGAACTCCTTACTTGGAATAACAGCAAGCAAGCTGATCTCCGTCTCATTAGTGTGGTGGAACTCTGGATCTCAGCAGCCAGAGGCTGGACTGGGGCCAACTTCTGGTGCAGGCAGAAGATCGAGACAGGAGAGGCTGGAGGCAGAAGCTACTCTTTCAGGAGAAGGTTCAGATGGAGAATCTAGACTGAAAATAAGGACAGACTTGTACTTCAAAATGCACCTTTGAGTTCACAGCATTTTATTCCTAGACATCTTGGTTTAGACGATCATCTTTCCACAAGAAGAACAACAAAGTTTTGCATCTATCAAAATAACCCATTTGATTATCAATCCAAGAGTATATCTCCAATGGGAGGTTAGGCTAGGTTAGCGCGCGCCCTGAAGTGGGGAGGGGCGAAGTACGTCGATCTCTCCGGTTTTCCGCACATAACTCCAGATGTTACCGGCCGATTTACGCAATTCTTTGCGTACCAGCTCAGAAATGACCGGCGCGTTGCATGAAGTCTGAAAACGGAAATCGGCAGATTTTTATCTCTCGAATTATGCGCCGTTAAAGCAAAAAAATAAATCCGGACAACACAAATTTGCGCTGATGAGCAAAAGGTATATGGGTAAAAGGCAAATGTTCTTGGCGACATTGGCGATTTATTTGATGTGCATTGTCATACTATATAGTTTCAAAGTCATGTTTGGTCAGCGACGTCAAGTCAGGTCAGGTTCATGACAGGTTAATGGAACCAAACTTCGTCAACTGGAATGTTGAGATAAATGCAAATGACCGTCAGGCCATTGATGTCACTTTGCACGTTAATGATCGTACACATCTTGAAAACTACTGCTTGTCATTGTGTGCCTGAGCATTTCAATACTGTATTCATGTATTTCACTTCTTTCTTTGCGGAGCCGATTGCGACGAGCCGCCCAATGGAGCCGTCGGACTGGCGGCACGGTTCCGGTAACTGGAACAATTAATGACCTGATAAAGTGCTGCTATATAGGTAACTTGAGGTTAAATGCCTGGTCTAGCATGTGAGGTTAAATGCCTGGTCTAGCATCATTGCTAATGTCCAAAACATCATTGGTGTCCATTTCGGAGCATTTAAGGACACTCACAACGATCCATAACAATGAGAAAGCAATCCACGCAAAACCAGACAATTTTGACCTTTTGCCTCATTTGACTTTCAAAATATTGACCTAAGGTCATGAAATTTGCACACAATGGAGTACACTAAAGTATCCATCCATTCTGCGCATTTCGTTGCCCCAGCTGTAATAGGTGACGAGATCTTATGGGAGCGGAATCCGCCCCCTACAGTGCATGTAATTATATGAGGCCCTCCAGGGCGCGTGTTACGTTCTGTTGCATTTTTAGTTTATCTTTAAACATTGTTTTTATCAAACTCAAAGCCTCTTTTTGGTGTCACTTTGCCAACAAACTGAAAAGTAAACAATTTCACAGAAAATGGGTGGTCATAATCGGTGTCACTTATATTCATAAATATTGAATTGGAAAGGCATATTCTAAGGATTCACAAAACGCCTTCAAGCGTGAATTCACTACCTAACCTTTCATGTCAGAATTTGTTGAAAGGACTTTTGTTTTAATCTAAAAAAGGAAGTAAAAAATGGACCAAACCCAGCTAAACCTAATCTGTTCTTGCCAAAAATAATTGTATTGGGAACATTTACTTCTTAAAGATTTTAATAATTTTTTTTTTCAACCAATAACAAAAACCTAACCTCACCTAATCTAGCCAAGCTGAACAAAACCTAACCCTATATGCTTGCTTCATGGAGGTAAAATGCGTAAAACTTGTTTTATGGATACCTTAACCCGCGCCGTTCCGGGGGGGGTCTTCAAAAGCCACCTCCTCCTCGTGTTTTTTTGCGGATAGTGAAGGAACGGCCCGGGGAGCGCGCCGAAATTTGGCATTCCTTTTTCCACATGAAATCGGCATTTTATGTCAAACTTTTGAAGTCAGATCATCTAGGGTCAACGAGTTAATCTAGGTCAAGTGAGGTCACCTCCAAGAAGTTAAACCAGTCGTCACGCTTTAACAGATGCAAGTATTTTAATGAAACTTTCAGCGTTTGCTTATCTTTAGGATGCAACAAAACGTGCGATATAAATTTTTCATTTTTTCCGTTTTTGACTGCTTATAAATTTTGCGTATTTGCCTATCAGAGTTCAAATCGAAGATTTTGGCTCAAGTGAAGCAAGTTGACTTCCAACAACGTTTATCGGTCTGCTCTACCGAGTAGAACAGAAAAATTGAAGAAAACGTGAAAGCTCAAAATTTCTAAATTTAAGAAAATTTATTTTCGGGGCCAAAAAGTTCGGGGCTCTGGTCGATTTCGCTGTCCTTTCTTATTGCAAATCATTTTTGTTTTTCAAATGTACACCAAAATGAACACCCTAAAGCCAAAAACATGATGTAAGTCGTGAAAAGTTGTGAAAATTTTGCCACCCTATTGAAGTCATTTTTGGATGAAATTATTTTGGCGGATGGATCCGGGCCCGATTTGTCGAGCGTTTTCCGAAGGCACCTATTTAGCTTTTGTGCGACGCTTAGTTTGGATTTTAGAGTGGGGTTACTATCCCCTGAGAGGCAGGGTGTGAGGATCTGATCGGATAGACGTGGCGGGATTAACACGCGCTCTGGAATGCCTCTGAAAATTACGCGCACTGGGGGCTGGCGGACTCCTCCCACACCCCCTAAGATGTCGGCTCCTATTAATGCTGGTCGGCTCCTATTAAAGCTGCAGCAACGAAATTCGCAAGATGGAAGGGTACAGAAGAGAACTCTATTGTGTGCAAATTTCATGACCTTAGATCAATACCTTCGAGGTCAAATGAGGTCAAAATGCCAAACATTTTCTGGTTTTGCGTGCCTTAACTTGTCATTGTTCTGGATCACTGTGTTTAAGTGCTCCGAAATGGGCATCAATGTTTGACATTACTAACGATGCCATACAGATGCTAGACCTCGCATTTGACTTCAGGTCACCTATATAGCAGCACTTTATTAGGCCATTACCTGCTCCAGTTACCGGAACCGGGATGCCCACCCGACTGCTGCGTTGGGCGGCTCGACACAATCGGGTTCGCAAAGAAAGGAGTGAAATACATGAATAAAGTATGGAAACGCTTAGGCACACAATGACAAACAGTAGATTTCGGGATATGTAGGGAGTAACATGCAAAGTGACATCAATCGCATGACGATCATTTCCATTTATGACAACATTCCAGTTGATCAAGTTTGGTTCCATTAACCTGTCATTAACTCGACCCGACTTGACTTCGGTGACCTAACATGACTTTGTAACTACATAGCAAAACCATATACATCAAAGTCGCTATTGTTGCCAAGAACACTTCCCTTTTGCCAATATACATGAAGCGCATCAGCGTCCATTTTTTTAACCTGGAGTTTTTTTTGCTTTAACGGTCCCTAACCAGAAAAATGTTCGAGTGATTTTGGTTTTCGTGCTCTAAGCAGCGCGCCGGTCATTTTTATGCACGCACGCAAACTATGGCGTATATCGTGCGGTAAAATCTGGATTATGTACGAAAAACTGGAGGGGTGGGCGGATTTCGCTCCTCCCTCCAGGGTGCGTGTTGAAGTGTAATAATACCCAAAACATAAGGCAATAATCACAAATTCTAGGAAGGTACCTATGTACCTATGTAGGTATGTACTAAATAATAGGCAAAGCTTGTCTGGAAGGGTGATGAAAGGGTGACGAAGCTTACCAAAGGCCAATAAATTTGTCATCCAACAGACTTCAAAGAAAAGGCGTCAGATCAGAGTATTTCCTTTTTGATCATGGTCATCCAGATCAGCATCCGGGTGTACAGTGGTATCGCCGTAATGGTAAACTTGCAGTGTAAGGTAATTTTTGAGTTCTTGAAATTCCTTTTTCTGATACAATGCTCATAAATATTGTCAACATGAGGTAACCACTCATTTTCTTTGGGAGTGTATACCATATTTTTCAGTTGGGAGGCAAAGGAACACCAAAGAAGGGGCTTGGATTTGGGTAAGATAGCATCAAGTGATGTTCGAAGTAGCCAAAAAAAAATAATGTAGCCTAAGTTAACCTAACCTGGCCTAACCTTCCATGCAAGAAAACAAATTGCTTAAAAACGGACAATTTTCAAACAACTTTGGCATAAAATGATTAAACTTAAAAAACTTCACCTAACTAACCTAGCCCATTTTTGAAGGATCAATTTCCTGGAAAAATATCACCAAATTGTTTATTTTAATAAATAAATTTGTAAATAAATAAATAAATAATTAAAAACTGCTGGTTTTGTCAACTCTTGCTGTAAGCAGAACTTAAACAGCATAGAACCCCAGACGTGCTTCAGAATCTACTATGCTACCATATTGGGCTTCCAACCAATAATTGAAATACCTTTAAAATTGGAGATTCTTTCACCCGGAGCGCTATTTTCAAAGTTACCGTATAATAATTTAGTGTACTTCTGGTGGTTTCGGGAGGGAAGGGGTGGGGGGTCAAAAGACATGATGGCTCCCTTTAAGGCGTTTCTGGGGGGCCATGGCCGGAATGCCCCCTTTGGATCCGCCAGTAGATTCCGCTCAGCTTTGACGCACCTGATATCTTTGCTGCTATCCTCTCAGAATGGCTATCGAACCGAGGCCCTTACTCAGTGTTCTTTGTTGGACCCGCTGCGTCTTTCTGCGCAGCGGCCTAATGCATTTTCGAAACCCCTCCTCGTTTTAGTGTGTTGCTGCTTTCTTGGGCACCGATGATTTTTTTAACGTTTCGGGACGTTTTCGAAGATCCCGATGTCTTCATTTAACACACGCACGTCCGGGGGGGGGGCAGATATCTGCCCCCTCCGGTTTTCCTAATTTGCTGCCAAACTAATCGGGTTAACAAAGCCAAACCTCGCATAGCTGCTCATTGGTCTTATTCACTTACATCTTTATATCCTCATACATCTTTAACCCTGGGTCTTCTCAGGTCAGGTCACCAGGACGGGCGAAATGACCCAAATACACTCGGAGTTTTAGGTGGCACAACTTCCACAATAATTGGGCGATTTATTTGAAACTTATAACACGTCATGATCTTATCAGGGACCATAACATATATATCGCTTTTTCGTAGCATTGGCCTGAGGTCGGATCGCGGCCATGACTTCCATCCATCATAAGGCTATGGTAAAATATACAAGTGTTTCCTGGTTACATATTTGCTCTCGGAATGACATCACGACGGTTGTGGCTTGTAGTTTGAAGCTATGCTCAATGTTGCCGCTGACAGTTTTTATCAGTGACCTCACCAAGGACATCTGCGGTCACCTGAGATCACTACGCATTTCTGCGCATTATATCGCACTGCATCGAGCTAGAAGGCTGAAATTACCGTCATTGTGCTATTGTGCTTGTGTCGCCAAGACGTGTCGATTGATACATTACATGCCCTCCCTAGGCTACTTCATGAACTTGACTTGAGGCCATAGTTTCGGTTGGCCTGACCTTAAATCACACCGCCTATTGTCGGTAGCGCATTTCAAGGACTGTCGAAGAGCGTTCGCCGTTTGTTTCTATCTGTTACAGGTCCTGAGATATGTGTCAATATCTGAGTCCCACCTGATCTGGTCGAATTTGACCTATGATGACCCAGTGACCTGAATGGTGAACTGAGCAAAAAGTGACCAAAACACTTTCGATAGAGCCCGTCACCAGCTATCTAATGCTTTCCGTTTGTCTCTAGCTAGCATAATTATAGAGATCTTAGGGGGTAGGCATCTGCCCCCCCCCCCCCGGACATGCGAAATTGGCGCGGACCTCCGGACGTGCGAGTGCTAGCGCCCGGTGCTTTTGTTCGTTTTGGAACTGTGTTGTCATTTGCGGCTCTAGCCTCTTTTTGAGGCCCTGGTGCGCCCTTATGACCTCTGTGTCCCATAAGAGCTTCTTGTGCATTTTTTAGAGGTCCAGGCAGGTGCGGTCGTCCCATGTAAGGCTGGATACCTGGACATACCTGGATACCTGGACATATAATAAGCATACCTGGACCGTCCAGATATGCTTATTTGTGACTGCAACGCATACGTTAAGACCCTATCGCTTTTTGGGAGACTATGTGCATGTTGGATGGCCAGTTGTATTGTCGGCCCCCGTTGTTCTCTTAGGTTCTTGTTGTGTTTTTGGTGGCTTCTGACGCACATTTGTGGTGCTCCAGTACAATGTTCTGGCTTCGGTGCAGCGCTTCTTAGTCCCAGCGCAATTTATCGCGTCCAGGCGCGATATTTTTGTGGATTTTTGTTGTTGTAAACTCAGAATTCCGGCCTGACTTTTCGAGTCCCTGTTTTTGCATCTCACCTCATTTTTTTAGATACGGCATGTTTTTCAGTGCTATACGCAATTTTTTAAGGCACCTGGTTGCATGTTCGGCACTCCAGAGCGATGTTCTTGAACAGGAGATTTGTTTTGTTAAATACATTCTTATTGTTGAAGGCTCCAGCTTGATTTTTTTTCTGATACCGATTTCGTTTTTGTGGTCACACTGTTCTTACGTGTGGGCCTAAACGCCAATTTTGTGGAGCTTCGACGGAACTACCGATGGGAATTGTGGGTCCCGAGCGCGATATTTTTGGGAACAGATTTGAGTTTGTGGGAACCGTTGTACTTAGTTGTTGTCCCAAAGCGATTTTTCCGGTTCCTATTGCAAGTTTTCGAGCCTCGGAACGAGTTTTCGGGGGCCCGAAGTACTTATTTTGAGACCCCTGCGCGAATCCTGGTGGACCGATGTGAATTTCGGTGGCCCCAGCGCGAGTTTTTGAGCCCCGGCACGATTCTTGGGAGCTTATGCCTCTCAGGATAGAGGGGCATGTGCCCCTTTGATATGCCACTGCGGCAACTGAAGGAGTATATTTTTGTCCCAGAGTGACATTCCGGTTAAGAATTGATTTTTGGAGGAGCTGCAACTTTTGGGGCCGGCGTGCCCTTCTGGGCCTCCAGGGTGATTTTCAATGGCTGCGACGCGATTTTTTATCTATAGTCCAATGTGATCTTTTGGGCCCTGACGACATTTGCTTGGATCCCTAGCTCAAACTTTAGCTGCCTCGGCACTTTTCTGGGTCTGAAACGTCTTAGGCTCTTTGGCGTCATTGCTGGGCCCCAGAGTTGGAGTGTCTTGGTGTTTTTTTTTTGGCGTATTTTTGTGAGTGTTTTTCAGAGTTAGACCCATGTCAGGAGTGCTTTTGTTGCTCTGACTTCACTTGTTTTGGTCCCAATAAGACGTTTGTGGAATGGTACGACCCGTCGTTCCACTATATTTATTTTCATGGTCCCCGTACGGATTTGTTTGGTCCATGTCGTAAATTTAAAACACCCCGGCACGACTTTTACCATCTCTTAGGGGATTCTTGCAAATTATAGGCCTCATATCGCGTCATAAGTATCTCGTCCCATTTCCTGGAGCCTCTTTACCGGTTTTCAACGTCTTATGTCCTACCCTCCCCATATTCAATGTCCTCCTCTCTAGTCTTGAAGGGCCCTCTTTTACATCATGGGGCCCTTTACCTTGACATGGGGCTTCCTTTCATGTCCCAGGGGCATTATCTGCCAAATTAGGGGCCTCATGCCACGCTTCGTGGGCTTCCTCCTTTATCCTGGCAAAGCCTTACCAGTCTTGAGGGAATCTTCAATTTTGGAAACCTCACACCCCTTTACACCTGTGACCACTTCCATCTTAAGGGCCTCCTCTAATTTTCTTGGAAATCTTTCTGGTCTTCGAGGCCTCATTCAGTCCTGTAGACCTACTCCTTTTTGGGGAACTCCTCTCGAGTCCTGCAGGGCCCTCATTTCCCTTCTAGAGTCCTTTTTCAAATTAGGAGCCTCCTCTTACGTCTTGGGGACCTCTTGCTCTGCGTTTTGATTTAAACTTCTCTCATCTTAAAGGTGGTATCTTATCTCCTGGTGGACTCCTGTTCTCTCCCAGGTTCCTCCTCTTCCAAATTATACACTACCTTTCTTATCTCAGTGGCCTTGTTATTTCCCGGGGACCTTTTTGGACATCTGCGGGCCTTCTTTTCCGCCTGAGAGCTACCTCCCTTATCTAATGGCCTTCCTCTCGAATTTTACGGCCTCCCCGTTTATCATGGGGTCTTATTTCCAACCTTGTGTCGTCCTCTTTCGAATTAGGTGCCCCCTGACATGTCTCTGGATCATCCTTTTCTATTTTGGTGGGACCTTACTCGCTTTGGTGCCTATTTTTGCGTCTCCGAAACTTCATCTCATATCCACTGGCTTTCTTTTCCGTCTTAGGGCCTCCCTTCCCGTATTGAGGCCTCCTGTGCAATTATGAGGGCCTCCGTGACAATTTTCGGCACTCTCTTGATTTCTGGGGCCTTCTACCATCTCCTAGGTGATTTCTTTTACAAATTATGGGCCTCGTCCTGGAGGCCCCTAATTTGTAGAATCTCTTCTTCGTCCTGGGGGCCTCCTTTTCGTCCTGGTGGGACTCCTTTTCATCCTGGAGGGACTCCTTTTCGTCCTAGAGGGCCTCCTTTTCATCATGGGGTCCTGTTCGTCCTGGGGGCATCCTTTTCGTCCTGGAGGGCCTCCTTTTCATCCTGGGACCTCCTTTTCGTCCCGGAGGGCCTCCTTTTGGTCATCTGAGCGTCCTTTTCGTCCTGGGTCTTTTTCGTCCTTTTCATCCTGGAGGGCCTCCTTTTCGTCCTGAGGGGCCTGCGTTTCGTTCTTGGGGCGTCCTTTTCGTCCTGGAGGGCCTCCTTTTCATCCTGGGACCTCCTTTTCGTCCTGGGCCTCCTTTTCGTCATGGGGCCTCCTTTTCGTCATGGGCGCCTCATTTTCGTCCTGTGGGCCTCCTTTCCATCCTGAGGGCCTCCTTTTCGTCCGGGGGCCTCCTTTTCGTCCTGGAGGGCCTCCTTTTCGTCCTCGATGGTATCCTGTTCGTCCTCGAGGGCCTCCTTTTCGTCCTGAGGAGCCTCCTTTTCGTCCTGGGGCCTCTTTTTCGTCCTGAGGGCTTCCTTTTCGTCCTGGGGGCTTCCTTTTCTTCCTGGGGACCTCGTTTTCCTCCTGGAGGGCCTCCTTTTCGTCCTGGAGGGTCTCCTTTCCCCTTTCGTCCTGGGTACCTCCTTTTCATCCTGAGGGGTCTCCTTTTCGTCCTGGGGCGTCCTTTTCGTTCTGGAGGGCCTCCTTTTCGTCCTGGGGCCTCTTTTTCGTCCTGAGGGCTTCCTTTTCGTCCTGGGGGCTTCCTTTTCTTCCTGGGGGTTTCCTTTTCATTCTGGGGGCTTCGTTTTCCTCCTGGAGGGCCTCCTTTTCGTCCTGGAGGGTCTCCTTTCCCCTTTCGTCCTGGGTACCTCCTTTTCATCCTGAGGGGCATCCTTTTCGTCCTGGGGCGTCCTTTTCGTTCTGGAGGGCCTCCTTTTCGTCCTGGAGGGCCTCCTTATCGTCATGGGTCTTCCTTTTCGTCCTGGGTGGCCTCCTCAAATTTCAGTGGCGGGCGGCCCCCCCCCCCAGTCTCACAGCAGGGGGTGATATTGCCCTCGCTGCCCCCCCGGTGGCGACGCCCCTGGTTTATAGGGCTATGGAGAAAGACGTCGTCTAAACAGGGATATATTTCCGGCATTTAAATAACTGCCACTTGTTTGCACTTCGAAATCACCCCACGTAATCACCCCACGTAATCAGTGTAATTTAGTGACATGTCTATTACGAATCTAATAACCTAATATTATCTGCTTCATCTGGAGTTGTCACACAGCCATAACTAACGGTAGCTATCGGTATAAAGAGATGTGATAGTGATGTACGCAACTGACGTTCATATCAATGGCTGCTTTTGGTTGAAAAACCAATCCAGCTTGCACTACCAACATGCCTAGGAGGACGTCAACCCCACACCAGCAGAACGTCAACCCCACACCAGCAAAACGTCGACCCCACACGAGCAGGACGTCAACCTCACACGAGCTGAACGTCAACCTTACACCAGCAATACGTCAGCACGAGCATGCCGATCATACGGAGTGCGTTTTGAGGCTGTCTAATGAGAGAGCTATCGGGCCACGCATTTTTGAAAGTATAAATTTATCCGAAAGCTTCTAACCATTTCTGGTCAGAGCATGCAACTGCACAATCTCACCTGAGAAGACACCGAAGAGGCCTTGGCGATACTGGTTGAGCCTTTGTCTAAAACTTTGACTAGCAAATCATGTGAACCATGCTGAGTGTCAGCCGTTCGAAACTCGTGTGATGTCACCGGCTGCTCAGCTGACGTCACTGGGAGCTGGACTGCGGGCACGCTGGTGGACAGTAGTACCAGAACTAGGTGATTCTGGAACGAAAATACGCGGTTTGTTCCAACGAAAACAGTCATTCCACAATTTGAAATGTTGCGGTGTCGTAACGGGATGGAATATGAGGTAAATCGGTGGCATCAAAAGGCAAGTTCCACTGGTTGGGAACTGTTCATCAAACGTACTCACAATTAACTTTGGGTGTTAAATATGTCGTATTTGCCTTAACTTCAATGTTCAATTTGCATCGAAGGAGTGTTCTGCTGTTCAATGACTGTCTGGAATATCTTTCAATCGTAAATTCTCACTGTTTAGAAAGAATACAAATGCATGATTCACATGTCGTTGGAAGAGATCAGAATGCTACAAAGACGAATTGACTAGTGATATGGTTGTAACTGTAATACATTTATAGTCTTGTTTGTTACGAATCAACCCCTCAAATCTGCGGAAACAATGTCCAGTTGGTAAAGTAGGTGGCCCTCAAATAGTAGGCGCATAAATACCTAAAACGTTGCCGTTCCATGCATAACCCTTACGGCTCACACACTGGCGGATATACGCGAGAAATCGTCTGCAACGACTTGCGGCTGAACATTTGTCATTCGGCACCTCCTCTACGAAGAACGTATTGCGTCAAAGCTGGTAATTTGCGTGAGGTCTACCAGTTTAATACCTCTGAAGACTCTCAGAACGTCCGAACCATGAGGCTGTGCTGAAATGTGCATAAGTTGCGCTTTGTGTGAGGCTTGTTTGCAGTTGCCAGCGAGGGCAAAGCCAGAGCGAGTCCAATTCCGCGTATGCATGACAGAAGTTGAACTGAGCAACCCAGTCCTGCCCGGCCGTCAGTTCGCTATGAATTTTAACAATGCTTTTGGTGTATCGTTTTTAATTCGAATTCCTTTATTCAAGCTGAGACCCGGTCATTTATTTGTTATTTTTGTGAGTTTTGAACGCAATGCTATCCTTGAAGTACAGGTCATCTTATTCCAGGAAGAGGTTTCACGGCGGAACTCAACGTTGGTTGAGTCGGCACCGCCGGAGGGTTGGACGGCCAGCCGCCGATCACGTGGTTATGTCATCATACCACGCAACATGGGTATCCAGATGCCTGGCGATCGCGCGCAACTGTCAGTTTGATGGAGGATGCCGCGGTGAACGGCTTCATGCAGCATGACCTGAGTATGAAGGCTGTGAGACAAAAAGGACCATCATATAGTATAGCACCCAAGCCACCATGAGTGCATTCGGCATGACCAATTTTGAGATACGTGCACCATTTTCGGTGGATGAGTCCGATTTTGGCAAGATTACAGAACATTTCGACTGCACCGGATTACATTTTCTTTTTGTAACGCAGTATGAGAAACGTAGAGGCATTGTTTCCTGGGCACATACGAAACTCATGCAAATTCACTATTTCGATCCCGGGATACGAGTGATCCTTGGACAGACAAATGATCGACACGAGTAGCCGGCAAATATGTTACAAAATCTGTGAAATAAGCGTATCATTCTATGTATTGACTAAAGGTCGTTCTGGAAGTGTCGTGTGGAATAAATTATCACGAGAAGACGCATGTTGTGCATAATGTATGGTAGATCAACTTCAAGCCTTGCTACTGCATCCTACAGGTTGTATTGTGAAGACCTTATCTTATGCGTTGCATCTTCGATCCTGCAGGATTGTCCAAAAATAACTTAGTAATATCTTATATTTTCCAACTTCTTGCTGCTCTTCGATCAAGTATTCGCAACTATATCCTGATTCGCAGTGGATTTCCCAATGAATTTGTGATCCTCGGGACCACTCGAGTTTGCTCCATGACGTAGGATTAGATCCTGAAATAAATTTCTGCCATCCAAGATCCTAGTCAGTCCTAGCGTTCACAGCGCCTGTGACAGTATTTCCAATTAAAATGCCTTTCACTAGATCTTACTCTATGCGACTGCATTGGGGTCCTGACAATCCAGGGAAGTTCTAGCCTGCATCCAGCGATTTGAGACCGGCTGACTCCGAATCATACTGGCTGGGAATGAACTTGGGCAAATTGCCATCTGACCAATACATTTTAAGCTAGGGGAGACATGACCATACGCACGCTGGGGACTTTTCTTCCTTCGGCCAATTCGTCTGAATGCAAAAGGCTCTCGGCGGGGCATCGCTGTCTCACGATTCACCACGTTCATTGACAGCCATTAGCAGAGCTCAGTTACAGCTAATATCATTTTGAGTATATGTGGACATACGTTTTGATTTCGTTCGAGAGAGAATACAGTTTAAAACTTTGGGGCAAAGACTCATGACATGCAGTTTTTTTTCTCTTCAAATTGAATCATGACTGCCCTAACAGTTTTCGTTGGTGGGTAGCTAGGAAAAACTCCCAAGAAGCTTTTCACGAGCAGAAGAGTATTATAAGATTATATGACGAGAAAACAAAACGTTCGAAGCAATGCAAACCCCTGTACTTCGTAGTGCCATTGTTTCAATGAACGGCGATAATTCCACACAGCGCAGTGCTTTTAATTTGTATGTATTCATAATATAATTTATGTCTTCTGGCGACAAAACAGCGCACCGTCTCGAGTAGCTCACAGTTCACTGTGCTCACCGTAATTGTCACACACAACTGACCATACTCACCGTGATAGCCACACCATAGCTCATGCCCACCGCAATAGTCTCACCACAACTTACCATAGCCACCTTATCACACCTAATGTAACCGTAATAGTCACACCACAACTCACCGTACCCACGAAATAGTCACAACATAGCTAACCATGCTCACCGTAATGGCTACACCACACCTCACCATACTCATCATAATAGTCACCACAGCTCACCTTATCCACCGCAATAGTCACACAGCAACTCACCTCATCCACCATTATAAGCACACCACAACTCAACTTGGTCATCACAATGGTGATACCATAGCTCAACATGCTCACCGTAATAGTTACACCATTGCTCACCGTGTCCACCGTAATAGTTACACCATAGCTCAATATGCCCACCGTAATAGTTGCACCACTGTTCACCGTGCCTACCGTAATTGATACGCCATAGCTCACTGTAATAACCACACCATAGTTCACATTGCTCACCGTAACTGCAATCATTCCGACGGGTGATCAGGGCGCACCAGCTCTCAGCAGAGCATACCAGCGTCGACCACTCACTCCAGCTACACTGAACGGCCCTCCAGCTACACCGAGCGGCCCTCCAGCTACACTGAGCGTGCCTCCAGCTACACTGAGCGGCCCTCCAGCTACACTGAGCGGCCCTCCAGCTACACTGAGCGGCCCTCCAGCTACACTGAGCGGCCCTCCAGCTACACTGAGCGTGCCTCCAGCTACACTGAGCGTGCCTCCAGCTACACTGAGCGGCCCTCCAGCTACACTGACCGGCCCTCCAGCTACACTGAGCGACCCTCCAGCTACACTGAGCGGCCCTCCAGCTACACTGAGCGGCCCTCCAGCTACACTGAGCGTGCCTCCAGCTACACTGAGCGGCCCTCCAGCTACACTGAGCGGCCCTCCAGCTACACTGAGCGGCCCTCCAGCTACACTGACCGGCCCTCCAGCTACACTGAGCGACCCTCCAGCTACCCGGCCGCTCGGTGCTCGAACGGTCACTGGGCGACCGCGACCAGTTCTTCTTCGGGCGGCGCAGAAAGTTGTTTCTGAGGCGACAAAAACCATCTTGGCCCAGCGAGCCTCGATGGTGAACCGGTCCGTAACCCGGCCGGAGCGCGTCGGCATCGACGGGGCGGCCGCCGGAGTTTGACAACACCAGGCCCACTGTTTCAGTACCGCGGGTGGAAGAGCCGGAACTGGGATGGTGCTTGACCACGCGAGGTGTGGACCACTGTGATACTTATACAAGTGTAATGCTGCGCAACTGAGTTTTCACTGGCGGCCGGCTTAAGGATGATTTTGTACCCAATCCCCTGACTTTTCAGCGGTTACACCTTGATCGCTCGCGGTCAGTGATCTAAAACGCCTGAAATGCACACCCTAGACATGTAGTACAGGAAGTTCAGACTAAGTCACTACAGGTGATGTCAAAATGACATCATGCAAACAAATGTAGGTGGGTATTGTTCAAGGTGTCACAGTGCGCGATGTTAGTACATGCAGTACATGCCGCACGTAACATTTTCACTCCCTCTCATACTATATTATTACATTGTATTACGTGTATTGTATATATGTATTACGCAGCACTAGATCAGATAAATGTGACCAATCATTGTTTCTATCCGTAGAAATGTTGCGTAAGATGTACCCAAGTAGAGTGGCAAATAACTCCCTCGACATTTCTTGTGGCACTGAGAAACACATCCTTATTCTGGAATGAATGAAGAGTGACCTCTTCATTGCAACGTTTGCCGTGAGAGGCGCGTCTGACGCCACTAACCACTCAGCTCCACGTTCTCTCTGATTCAGAACGCTTTCAACACCATTGAATGGTTTGGATATGGAGCTCTCGAGCTATGGGCACTGGACCAGGCACTATTGGAGGCACAGCACAAGCGAGGGCAGGAGTGGGCATGGAGCTCCCACGCGGCAGACACAAGACCAGGTACCAGAGGTGCAAGAAAAGTACCCTCTATGGATGGCAGCAGATTGACCTAATAACGTGCAACTCATCGGTAGCACAATCTTGTTGAGAATATTAACACCCCCACTGCGTTGAAACGGATGTTTCGTGTAAATGAAGATGCTTACCAAAATTGCATGTAGACATTAAGACATAAAGACATAAAAGATTAGTGCAACTATGAGCCACAAGGGCCCTTGGTTGCACTCTGTACACTGAACCAGTTGCCCACCAAATCTGTCAATCAGACCTCCCTGTAATACTGAAAAGCAAGCCCTCTATTCTTATAATGATTATCTATGCTGTTTTTAAAGATGTTCAATGTGCTGCTACTGACAATGTTTTCTGGCAGCTGGTTCCAGTGTTCTACTACCCTGTTGGTGACGAAAGTCTGCCTTAACCTTGTTCTGCTGTTGTTAACTTCAATTTTGAAGTTATGACCTCTAATTGCATCATTTCTGTTCAATTCAAACATCCCCCCAATATATCCCCTCTCCAGACCATGGACAAATTTAAAGACCTCGATGAGATCTCCTCCCAGCCTTCTCTATCTAAGTGAAACATATTCAATTTCTTCAATCTTTCCTCATATGCCAGGTTGCTTATGCCATAAACCATTTGTGTAGCCCTCTTTTGTACTTTCTCTAAAAGCCAACAATCTTTTTCATAGCTAGGAGACCAAGCTTGCATGCAGTATTCCAAATGTATGCACATATGCACAATAAAGCTTCCTGATCACTTCCTCACTTCTGTATGATACATTCCTATTTATTTCCCCGAGCATTCTCAGTGCCTTCTTCCTGGGTTCCTTTGTCTGTTCTGATGGCCCCAGTTTTGTGTTTAGAATAACACCTAAATCCTTCTCCTGTTGAGTCACTGATAGCACTTGGTCACCCATCAAGTATGGAGCCTTCATATGCTGCTTACCTACAGGCATGGTTTTACACTATCAAAATACAATTTCATTTGCCATTCTTCGGACTACTTCACAAGTTCGTCTAAGTCTTTTTGCAGCGAGATATGCTCATATTGACCTGTTATTGCCCTAAAGACCTTCAAATCATCCGCAAATTTCAAAACTGTACTGCTTAGGCCACTTTCAATGTTATTTACAAATATAATGAACAGTAGTGGCCCCAGTACTGACCCGTGGGGGACTCCACTAAGAACATTTTTCCATGATGACTTTGTACCATTTAGCGTCACTCTTTGCTGTCTATCTGAAAGCCACAACTCTATCCATTTTAAGATGCTACCTGCAATACCATGGGACTGCAGCTGTATCATTAACCGTTTATGGGGTACCTTGTCAAAGGCCTTACTAAAGTCAAGATATGCTACATCAACCTGATTTCCCTGATCAAATTGTTCTGTGGCGAAGTTAAAAAAGTTCAAGAGATTTGTGAGACACGATCGTCCTGTTCTAAACCCATGTTGAGTATCTTGAATCAATCTGCTACCTTCCAGATAACTAACTATTCTATCCTTGATAATTGATTCGAGTACCTTGCAGACTAGGGATGTGAAGCTTACTGGCCTATAATTATCAACTTTCCCTCTTTCTCCTTTCTTGAAAATATGAACTACATTTGCCCTTTTCCAATCGGTTGGAATTTCATTTTGTGAAACTGATCTACAAAATATTATACTAAGTGGAAATGCCAGTTCCTTTTCAGTTTCCCGCAACACCCTAGCATAAATATCATCAGGTCCTGCTGCCTTGTTTGGCTTTATTTTCCTGATATGATTGTAAACAACATCACTATCAATGAAATCAACATCATTTGTCAGATCCCATGTCACTGAACTATGGCGGACGGTCGGCAGATTAGTCATATCTTCCAATGTAAACACTGATTTAAACTGCTTGCTCAGCTCCTCAACCATCTCGCTATCCTCACCCAATGTAGTCCCGTTTACTTCCAGTGGACCAATTGTGCTAGAAACTTTACTCAGCTTGTAGAAAGTAAAGAACTTTTACTGTCCCAATTACAGTTTCTAGCCAAATCCAGTTCTTTTGCTCGCTTTGCTGTTCTGGTTTTTTGCTTCACAGTGTCTCTAGCTTTTCGATACGTCTTCAGATTAACGACATTTGAGGCTTCCTTAAAGACTCTAAATGCAGTTTTCTTAGCCTTAATTGCTTTTATCAAGTCTGGTGTAAGCCATGCTGGCTTTCCCACCCTTCTTTTGCGTCTTTTCTTTTCGGGGACATGTCTAATCTGAATTTCCTTCAAGATTTGAACTTTTCCCACAATTCACAGGCATTTAAATTGGAGATTTCTTCCTCCCATCTGATGGCACTTAAAGCCGCTCTCATGCAGTTCAAAGTCTACTCTGTTGAAATTTGGAACCTTTACCAAATTATCCTTGATAATTTCCCCTACATGTGCCTTGAATCTAACTATGTTATGGCCACTTCTTCCCAGAGTTTCTCCTACAGTCAAGTCTTGAACCAATTCACTTAAATCCGAGAATACAAGGTCCAAGAATGAGCCATGCCTGGTAGGTTCCGATACAAACCGGTATAAGAACAGGTCCTCTTCAAGGCATTTCCTAAACATTTTGCATGCTGGGGAGCCAACACCAGCATTTTCATAACCTTTTAGATTAAAGTCACCAAGAATAAGGCACTTCCTCTTAAAGTTTCTGCTGATTTCCTCACAAATCACCTTGTCAAGCTCCAGTTGCTGAGAATGTGGCAGGGTTCCTGATCGGTAGAAAGCTCCTATCCTAAAAGTATTGCTGTTGCCTTTTCCCACAGTGACATCAAGCCAAATGGACTCCACAGACACATTTTTATTCCCATCTGCTATGTTTTGAGAACTGAATAAGCTATTCATATAGAGCATTACACCACCTCCTTTCATTGCTGGACCCCTATTGCACGAAAGCATATTGTATCCCTGGATCTCATAGTCCTGCAAGTTATCTCCAAAATACCCTTCACTGAACCATGCCTCCGTAATGCAAACAAAATCTGGTTCCTCCTCAGCAACATAACACTTGAACTCATCAGATTTTGATCGGATACTCTGACCATTAACATCATACATTTAACAAATGCTCCGAGAACATAGATAGATTTAACATAGATTTAACATAGATAACGAGATAAGGGAGGGCAGGAGCCAGGGATAGTACCGAGCTGCCATGCAGCAGACAGGATCTGCCACTTGTCGGCTCGCTTTGTGAACCGATCGCACTAGCCTCTCCTGGCATACCGTGGAAACATAAATAACTGCTCACTACGGAGGCCATGGGTGTGACAGCGCGACAGAAGTCATGGATGTGACACCGCGTGACAGCCCGTGGACGACCTCTATGACCCATGTGGCACACAGAGGTCATGGATGTGATACCGCCTGACTGCCCTTGGACGATTTCTATGACCCATGTGGTATATAGAGTTCATGGCTGTAACACAATGTACCCGTGGACGACCTTTATGACCCATGTGGTACATAGAGGTCATGCATTGATACAGCGTGACAGCCCGTGGACGAACTCTATGACATATGTGGTATATAAAGGTCATGGCTGTGACAGTGTTTCAGACCTTGCACGCTCTCTATGACCCATGTGGTATATAGAAGTCATGGAAGTGACACCGCGTGACTGCCCGTGGACGACCTTTATGACCCATGCGGTACATAGAGGTCATGCATTGATACAGCGTGACAGCCCGTGGACGAACTCTATGACATATGTGGTATATAGAGTTCATGGCTGTAACAGTGTTACAGACCTTGCACGCTCTCTATGACCCATGTGGTATATAGAAGTCATGGAAGTGACACCGCGTGACTGCCCGTGGACGACCTTTATGACCCATGCGGTACATAGAGGTCATGCATTGACACAGCGTGACAGCCCGTGGACAACCGCGGAAGTGGCGCCACAAACACCTGACTCTCAAGAAAAACAGATCGTGCATTTCATGAAAAAATGTGGTGTAGCTTCCAAAGAAATGAAGATTGTCGGATCACATTCAATTTTGAATACCGAAAGCAGCACATCAAACGGTCACACAAAGCACATGTTGCTAAGAGGGGCGTCGTTTTGTATACTTTTAGAAGGTACGTACCCCTCCAAGTTTTAATTTTTTCCCGCACAATGCTTAATTTTTCCCACAGTCGAAGTTCAGTCTGAAAAATTCAGAGAACTTAAATCCCGCCCCGCAGCTTATTATGTTATTTTTACCTCGCGCAATGCAAGGAAGTCCGATTTCTCCCTATATTTCCCTGAAATACATATAATGTGTTAATGTAATTGACTTTAGAAAAACGACACCACTGGTTATTAGGATCTATGGCGGTCAAGTTGGTTAAGTCGCTCTGAGTCGACTGGTTCATACATACACGTTTTGTAGGTGAATGACAGTAAAGTTGCTGGGATGTCGCCCTCCCTTGTAATGTTGCAACAGCCATCTAGAGAATAGTACGACTATCGGAAGGCTATCTGGAAGTTGCTGATAAAAAATCAGGTAAACTGGACTGCTGATCGTGCTTGGTTTTGTTTCGCAGAAAAACGCAAAAGCAACACTCTGAATGTCGTCCACACCTTTTGTTTTTGCCAGCTGACACTCTTCATATCAGTGATAGACTGCCCCGAACAGTAGAGGAGTTGGCGGACGTCACACTGGAGCAGCTGGGTATGCCTGATGTCACACTCCTGGAGTTGTTAGTTGGCTGACATCAGTGATAGACTGCCCCGGTCGGCGGAGTGAGGAGATGGCTGGCATCATCCTGCGGAGGAGCTGGGAGTGTCAGACCTCACACTCCGGGTGTTGTTGCCCGGCTGGCGTCACACTCCTGGAGTTGTTAGTTGGCTGACGTAACCCTCCGGAGGGGCTGGGCTCGGCTGACGTCACACTCCGGAGGGGCTGGGCTCGGCTGACGTCACACTCCGAAGGGGCTGGGCTCGGCCGACGTCACACTCCGGGTGTTGTTAGCTGGCGGACGTTACATGCCGGATGTTGCTAGGCGGCTGACGTCACACTCCGGATGTTGTTAGGCGGCTGACGTCACATGCCGGATGTTGTTAGGCGGCTGACGTCACATGCCGGATGTTGTTAGGCGGCTGACGTCACACGCCGAGTGTTGTTAGGTGGCTGACGTCACACACCGGGTGTTGTTAGCTGGCGGACGTCACATGCCGGATGTTGTTAGACGGCTGACGTCACACACCGGGTGTTGTTAGTTGGCTGACGTCAGACTGGGCAGCTGGGAGGGGCTGACGTCACACTCCGGGAGTTGTTAGCTGCTGGATGATGTCACGCTGTGGCAGCTGGGAGCGGCCAACCTGCTGCATGCTCAGGAAGGAGCTGGCGAGGACTGCTGAGGAGGATCAGGTGTGGCTGAGTCGGGGCCGACTGACCGTGCAGTACGACTCCGGACCGCCGGGTTTCGCCGTACGGGCCGGCGTTCTGTAGCCACTCTCCGCTCGTCTGACCGCCGAGTGGTTAGTGAGCACACTCGGACAGGCGGATTGTGTGCAGAGTGCGAGTTCTCCACACAAGTCATGCGCTCCGACACGTTCGGCCTGCAGCACTTGACATGCTTCTCTGAGCTGTGCTTAACCTAAGCCCTCATCCAGGCAGCCCACAATGAGAGCTCACGTGACACTTGGGCAAACTATGTGTTTTTTGCACAAGGGTCTGTCGATCTACTTTGAACGATACTGTGTTGCACCTGCACAGGGCATATGCTGTGTTTTATGTGTGTGTATGTGTGTTTGTGTGTGTGTGTGTGAGTGTGTGTATGTGTGTATGTGTGTATGTGTGTGTGTGTGAGTGTGTGTGTATGTATGTGTGTTTGTGTGTGTGTGTGTGAGTGTGTGTATGTGTGTATGTGTGTATGTGTGTGTGTGTGAGTGTGTGTGTATGTATGTGTGTGCGCGCGCGCGTGCGTTAGACTGTGTCGATAATTTTCAATGGTGTTATAAAAAACGGTTACTGTTTCCATTTTGCCTTGATATGTGCCTAACAATTCGGAATAAAAATTAGGTCGCTGGGCAATCGTCATTTTTCTCAAAATGCGTTTAAAAAACACTGTTTTCGGCATTAAGCGCCATATTGGCTGTAAGAAACAATCCAGACAAGGGGATCAAATAGTATCTCTTTTTGATCGTCTCGACGAGCTGAGTCCACTGACACAATGTAATATTGTCGGAAAATCGATAGCTCAGAAAATATCGGCTATCTTGTGTCTTCAAATACACCAGCAAATGTCCAATTCGTGGCATACCAGGAATTCTGAGGTTTAAGCAAGTAAAAATCATGATACAGCCGCCGTTTCTACACTTACTCATTTAAAGACTTCAGCATCATTCACTGACATATAGTTATAGGCAAAGCTTTATATTTATTGGCTGTTTGAACTACACATCACGTTGAGACGAAAAGCATACACGTTGGTGATAATAATGATTAAAATTCGCCGTGATTATTGAAATTCCCTGTAATCACCATGGGACCATTGATGCCTATTTTTTCCAAAGGGACATATGTCAGACATCAATCAATGAACAGTTGAAATATCCAACGCAAACATCGCGCGAAGGTGCGGAGCACAACTGACTGGATGGCATAGAGCACCCCAGTTCTACATTTTATGAAGCTCACAGGCGTATTAGCATATTCCCCACGTCCCTCTTAGATGTTAGCCCGGGAAAAAGCTGTCAGTGCATGTACCTACACTGTACGTGCCAGATCATGGCCTGGGAGGCACTGCATGGAAAAACTTCCGGCGTATCTTTGGATTCATTGGGAGGGGGGGGTGGGCTACTATCTGATGTGGTTTCGCGCGAAGGTGCAGCACAGCTGGCTGGATTGGCCGCGGCATGTGCTGCACCAGCTGCAGCTCACTCGGCTGCAGCATGGGGAAGTCGTGAGCATCATGATGTCGTACCTCCACTCCAGTGCCTGGTATGCTCACAGCGAAATGGTGATCAAGACACTTCTCTATAGCGATGACAGAGCAGAGCGCCAGTTCGCTGTTGAACGTATCAGGTGCATCCGCGGCAAAAGTGAGCGCGGAGACCCCAGCGTTCGTCCCAGGAAAATTACGAGACTAAATGAGATCGGGGATAGTCTGCAGGAGTTTATATCCTGGTACGGCGCCTTCGAAACGGCCCTCACGTGCCACACGCCAAGCTCCGAACTTCGTGGCTATGTGGACATGCCAATGTCAGTTCCAGTTTCCCGTGCACTTGTCAGTCAGTTGAACGATGCGTGGAACAGGTGTCGCTTGCTGGAAAAAAACGTGCACAGGAAGAGAGGACGGATGGCTGCATCCGGGCTGCCTACATGCACCGGCAGCTTTTGCCCGTGCTAACAACTAAGAGGGACGTGGAGAATATGCTCAAACGACTGTGAGTTCCATGAAAGCTAGAACTGGGGTGCTCTATGCCGTCCAGTCAGTTGTGCTCTGAACCTTCGCGAGATGTTTGCCTTGGATATACCAGTGTTCATTGATTGATATCTGACATGTGTCGCTTTGGGAAAAATAAGCATTGATGGTCCCATGGTGATCACCGTGAATTTTAATCATTTTTATCACCAACGTATCTGATTTTCGTCTGAACGTGATGTGGAAAGACAATCTGAATATCTCACCATGCAACAAATGGGTAGGTATTTGGTATGTGATACACATGCGTACAAAGCAGCCTCCCTCAATCATGATGCTATGTAGTTCAAAGAGGGAATAAATATAAAGCTTTGCCTATATTTCTATGCCCAATGAGTGATGCTGAAGTCTTCCAATGAGTAAGTGCAGAAACCGCGCCTGGAGCATGATTTTTACTTGTTTAAACGTGAGGATTCCTTGTATGCCACGAAATGGACATTTGCCGGTGTATTAGAAGACATAAGATAGCCGATATTTTCTTAACTATCGATTTTTCGACAATATTGCGGCGTTTCAATCGACTCAGCTCGTCGAGACGATCAAAATGAGATACTATTTGACACACTTCTCTGGAATAGTTCTTACAGCCAATATGGCGCTGAATGCCGAAAACAGTCTTTTTCAAACGCATTTTGAGAAAAGATGCCGACACAGGCTAGCGTGTGTGTGCGTATGTGCGTGCGTGCATGTGTGTGTGTATGTGTGTGTGTGCGTGCCGTTTCTACCTCTTCCCACCATACTATCCACATAAATAAGTGAGTCCGAGTATGAGTCCTTCGGGTTTGGACCTGAGATCCAGTCTGAATCCACCTCAAAGTAGGTTATTTATTATCTGAGTCCGAGTTTGAATCAGGTCCTCTTCTAACCGATGAATTTGACTCCGAGTCCCAATCAAAGATCAGCGGACGACGGTGACAAAATATGCGCGAAAATGAACGACGAATGATGCGTTCAGTCGGTGTCAGCAAATTTATCCATAGACATTAAGAGCAGGTGGATCGCTGTGGGCGGGGTGAGGGTGAGTTGCATCAGCAATTCCCATGCTAAAATAAGGCTTTTGTTCAAGTATCATTTTGTGAGTCATGTGTCTTTTTAAGAAGGGGTAACTTTCAACTCTTAGTGTAGGGGGGGGGGGCGCTCCACGAATTCATCCAGAAATTACCCGCTATCTAGTGGAGTGGAAGGTAGCACACTCAAACATTTAAAATATAGGCCAGATTAAGTGCAAAGCGTTGATATAAAGGTGCTCGATTTCCTGCAGCTCGGTGGCCAGCACTCGAAGAGTTTTACGGTATGACAAACAGCATCTCAAGTACCACGAGGAAAATGTCGTCTTGGCGAGGTCTCCCCCGGGAGGTGTGCCGGGCTCCAGGAGCCGGTTGCTGGTAGGAACTGGTGTTGAAGCGGGCGTGGGTTTAGGAGGTGGAGGAGACGTCCTCCACCTCCTAAACCCACGCTCCCGGTAGGTGCGATGTGGGAGTGTGGGGTTGTCGAGGTGGAGCTGGTGGAGTGTTGCGTAAGTGCTGTTATGCTGCTGTGCGTGGCACGCTGAGAGCTGCCGCATACCGACACAACGCCGCCGCCGACGCTGTAGCAGATGTACTTCTACTTTTAATGGGTGAGATGCTCGAAAAGGTTAAAGGGAGACGATAGACGTGTCCGGTGGGTCCAAAATGGTAAGTATATTTCGTGGCGTTATTGGTTTGCACGCAAAATGTATTTTCATTTTTTATTTCGACGCCATCTCCATGAACTACACACATACATATACACACACAGACACACACACACACACACACACACACACACACACACACACACACACACACACACACACACACACACATATATATATATATATATATATATATATATATATATATATATATGTATAGATATAGATATATTCATATGCATATACTGTAAGTACATATACTGTATGAACTTCCCAAGTTCCAGATATTTTCGACGGGGTCCATAGATTCGAAGATATGAACCGATTTTCCTTATCTGGCAGCGCTGGAAATTACGGCGGCGGTCAGGCCACGACCGTCACAAGCGCTCCAAACGGACAATTATACAACCAACGATGTACTGGCGCCACACAAGCGCTCGCTCACCCTCGAGGCCCATCGTCAGTGACGGTGGAAAGGGAGGGGGCAGGAGAGGCACCCTCCCTCTAGTCAGACAGGGGCAGATACAAGGGGACACTGGAAACATGTGCGCTCTCTTACATGGGAAGGCTCCAGTGGACCCAGTTATAAAAATTTTGAGCCATCAAATTTTCCGGGAAGGTCTGAATGCACCCCATCGCACTTTTCAACCAGAGGCACCCTTCCGAGAGGAAAAGGTTTCCCTCCGGAATATTCCAGTGCAGCCCCGTCATACATTTCATTTTCAGCCCGAGGTTCCCCTCGGAAGGTAAGGTGGCGACCCTCGGGATATGTGTCCCCATGACAATTCCTAGATCCACTCATGGTCAGACATGTGTGGAAGGCAAACATATGCCCCCGAAAAAAGAAAGTCATCGGGCGTGCAACTGTTCGATGTATTCCCAAGGAACGAACTGCCGGCGTCCGTGTTGCGGCATTATGAAGGCATCGCAACATTTTACCCCATTTCTTCTATTTTCCCTGTAACAAAAGAACAAAAACACAACGCATCTCGAGACGTGGTATCGGCAAGGACATCTGTCACTACGATTTTTGGACTGTTTTCCTAATTTGCTCACTTGCTTGTACATTCAGTGCTTTGTTTTAGGGTACCGCTCCCGTTGTTGGCAATGGCCTTGTTTCCATGTCAGGTTTGAATTGGGATTGGATTTCCATAATGAACCGAATCCGGATTACAAGGAGAGTTTCCATGACCATTCGCGAGGAAATCAGGATTACATGTGGGATTTCCGAATCCGGATTTGGTGGAAAATCCGGGATTTCCTGACAGTTGTGGCGCACGTGTGACATTTCCTTTCAATACCCAAAACGTATGCGACATCGGCGTGGGCTGCGTCATTGGATGAGAGACTCGAAGAGGGTTTCCTGTTATTTGGGAATTTGTTGTGTTATATTTTGTTATTTTATATTATAAACCCGGTCACCTTTCACCAGAAACCTTCCAAAAACGACGCCGGCGTTGACAGGGGAAGCAGGAAAAGGACGCGAAGTGAACTCGTTCGGCATCCCCGTGCATCCGATTTGATTGGATAGGGCCACGTTTGTCGAGAGAACTACATTGGCGGTTCCCATCGCGCGTCCAATAGAGCAAACCGTTGCGTCGGACGGACGTGTGTCGACCACACCCGGGCCTAGCGTCTCCGCGACGCTAGTCTGCTGTCTCTGAACGCCGTACCCCATCAGTGCGCGCGACTTGCTGTTCGCAAACGCACGCCTGTTCGCAAGCGCACGCCACTACCATATCCTTCTAACTCCTGGGAAATCCGGATTTCCTCGGGAAATCTTCTTTCTAAGCCGGATTCGGAAACCCAATCCAGTAAGCTGACGAATGCGTTTCCATGACTTCGGAAATCCGGATTGGTAGGGAAATCCGGATTTGCTAGTGTCATGGAAACGGGGCTATTAGTGTGGTATCTACAAAAACCTAATCGGCGAAGAGAGATCACTGAATTCGGCATGCATACCACGGCCAATGCAAATCACTTAAGTCACTTATTGGCTAATAAATTGGAGGGAGTATTGCTGGTAACTATCAAACTTATAGCCCACGTGGTGCGATGCGACAAATGCGCATGCCACTTGGCATGCTGTTGCTCATGTCTATCGCCCAGCTGGCTGCGGCGGACTGTTAATATTGGTGAATTTGCAATGGGTCAAGTTCTGCAAGGACATGAGACAACTGGCGTTAGAGAAACGGAGGCAGAGGAAACATTGTATACATGCTGATTGCAGTACAGCATCTTTCTGGCAATTGCAAGAATAACTTTCATCGAACCAAGTTTTATGTTACACTTCGTACCTATATTCATATCTACCTATAGTCATATATAAAATTATCCCCATGTTAGTTTGGCCGGCGTGACCACACGTGCAGTAATTATGTAATTTTGAACTGGTTAAGATTGCTGAAGCAAACTCGGCGATTGATCCATTCACTTCGGCGCGGGCGTCGTTATAACTGAGTGCGCTGGCGGATCTGCGTGGGGTGTGGGTACGGAGCTATGGACCCTCCCCCACCGCTCTAAAAGGCTTATTGTGTTGCAAGTTTATGCACCAAAATAGCATTTTCTCGAAGTGTAAAAATAAATATTGACATAAACGGCCCCACCAAATTTTCACTGCTCCAACCTGATGGTGTCTTTTTATTTGGACACAAATTTGCCCATGGTCTCATCCGACCGGGCGAAAACTGGCCTACTGAATCCGTCGCTGACCGGGTGCAGCAGATTCATAGTTAATGCAGCCTTCAGGAGCCGCAACCCAGGGATTAGGTAATTGGTAAAATTAAAGAGTATCTTGAAAAGCTTGAGACCTAAAACGTTGCAAGAAAAATCTCATAGCTGGCAAGGCTACACCATGTGCTTACATCTTAGGCAATAATTCAACATGCCATGTGTGCGGCCAAAGCTTGAATCTGACATAGTCTGGACCACATTTCGCTAGATGATGTGTTTGGGATCTGACCTATAAGCCATTCTGGATGAGCTTGAAAACGCTCGGTTACCCACCTATGAAACGTGTTCCACGTTTCTCCAACTGGGCATCATCAGGAAGACATTGGAGGATAAAGGAGGCAGAGAGGAGCTTCAGCGGGCAAAAATGAGGCGAAGATGAGCTTCAGCGCACTCCACCGTCTCCAGATGTGGCTGAGGAACGCTACGACGCTGGAACGCCTGCACAGTGAGGCAGTGCTTGACGTGCGTCGTGAGGGAGTGAGGCGGGCACATCCCAGAGACGCATCAGCAAATCATGTCGCTGAACGATGCCATTTTCGCGACGTTCTGCACGTTCTAAGGGCACAGATTATGTGAGCTAAGTCCACCAAAGACACACACCCGCCAAGCTTACACATCCATTTG